>BOPN01008956.1:35000-38381 GCA_017312705.2 Penaeus japonicus | reverse complement strand
ATATATGAATATATATAGTATATATATATATACATCATATATATACACATACACACACACTCATAGAATCACACACACACGCATACACCCAAACACACATGAGTGTGTGTGTGTGTGATAGGTAAATATGTATATGTATATGTGTGTGTGTGACATGCACATGGATGCGCACAAAATTCATGATACAGACTCATCCATCCGATTTATGATTCATGGCACAAAGAACCCTCATCGGATTGGCCAAATGGATAGACTTTATTTATTACTACCAAGATCACACCAACGAGTCGGGTGTTTTTTTGTTGTTTTTTTCATACCAACTAGATAACATGCATATAATTCATTAGCTAACCTGGGTTGGGATATATGCTGGGACTGCAAGTAAAATACGGCGCAGACTTGAGGGAGATCGCAACCGATAATAATGATGCAACAGACTTATTTCATTCATTTACTTCTTTTTCTAACATTTCATGCATTTCCCTTGGCTTTTTTTTTCTTTGTGTATTTAGAAGTGCTCCTCCGCTACTACTAACCCTCTTTTTACCTCTTTGTTAGATGTACACTCTTGTTTCCGTTTCAAAAATGAGGTAAAAGGTTACTGGTTGTGATGCCAATTGCCTGTTATTTCCCATATTGTTTGGGCATGTTTCTCAAAATAATTGTTCATTGCCCAAAAATAGATATTTGCACGCTTTCTCTTTCTCATATTCAAAATGGCCTCCACATCATAAATGATTTGGAAGTGAATAATTAATTGCCAAATATATCTTTATGTGTATGTGTCATGATATTTTATTTTATTTATTTTTTTTTTTTTTTACTATCATTATAAATATAAATCCATTTTCATTAGTATGGTCCTTGATACCGAACGACAAGGCATTTTTTTTTTTTTTTTTTTATGTACTTAACTTCAGATCAGTGTGATTTATGAAGAAAAGCTCCACCTCTGTCTTGTTTATGATCTGTTCATAAACTCGCTTAAAGCGCAGGATTATTATATACATTTTGAATTATTCAATGTAGCCCTGTCGCAGACGATTTCACCTTCAGAGTCGTGAAGGAATAACCACGCTTGATTATGATCATCATATAGTCGGTCAAGTCACGAGCAGCCAATTCAAGTAGAAGGATAGCATGAAGTGCGAAACCATAGACAGCGTCACAAACCTCATTAGTAAAGATCTTAAAACTCGCTAATGAATGACAGAGCGAAAGGACAGTGCAAGCACCAGAGCGCGCATCAAGTCATAACACACTTCCCACCATCCCTCTCCACTCACGTGGGACCTGAGTCAGCCCTGGCTACGGCTGCGGAAACAGGAAGACCGTAACAGGTGACCCAACCCCCCTTTCCTTTCTCATCATAGGGACGGTAACATCTGGCAGCTATCACGTACCCTGAGCTGGACGCGATCGCAGGCCAACCGAGTAGGAAGGTCCGCGTGCTACCACTGAGACAAACAGGCCCAAACCTTGCTAGTAGTACATCCAGAGGCTGTGCCCTCCTTAACTGATTAACCTTTAGATTGTGTGCGTGTGGGTAGTCATTACTCTTGTGTAAACTTTTATGTATATCCACTGTATGGTAAGGATGCAGTCCAAGGAAAAAACACACGCATCACTGCTTCTAATATAATCAGTCTACCGATGCATGAATATAACGAAATGTATAAATCATAAAAGTAGCAAAATAAAGAGTAAATGAACATTTGCAGCCATTTTCCATATGAATATGAATCATTATTTTACTAATGACGATCTATGATTCCTCCTCTGATATTTAAAGGTATCTTTGTTGGCAGCTCATTCAGCCGATACCTGCGTCATACATGCATTTGGTGCTGAAACATATAATCAATAAGTCGGACCATGATGGCACAGGAAATCGGTGTGTTCAGGTCACCATCTTTGCACCGCAATGACTGGAAAGACATTCATAAAGGCCAAAATTAATGGAAAGTGGTCGCCTCCAGATAAATATAGTTTGACCGTGTTGTACAAACCCCATACATATGTGTGTGTGTGTGTGTGCGTGTGCGCGCCCGTGTGTGCTTATTGACGTATTCATTCATTTATAAACAATATAAAAAAAAACACCATAAGAGCACACAGATAAATCAAACTTAGCCATAGAATGAATAGAAAAAAAAATCCGTCAGTCAAGAGCTCGTCTTCAGACGAAATAAAAACCGAGATCCGGTTTTTACCTACGAAAAGGAGACCTTGTTCGAAACGTCACGATGTTCATTCCGTTCCTGCAGCAGTGTGGTATCTATATCATCCTTCCCTCTCCCTCTCCCCCCCCTCTCTCTCTCTCTCTCTCTCTCTCTCTCTCTCTCTCTCTCTCTCTCTCTCTCTCTCTCTCTCTCTCTCTCTCTCTCACTCACTTTACAATACCTTTACAGTACTTCTTTACAAAACCTTTGGAACTTGTGCTGGGAATCCCATTCCACGCAACATTGACCATTTGCCAGGTACTTTCCTGCCAGGTATAAAAGCCGGACTTACCTATGGTAACTCCCAGTCACGCCAAGACTCGCTGCAGATAGAGTGAGAGTGAGTTTCGGTCCATCCATGTTAACTTATTGCGTTCCGTTCTCGGTAACTTTGAATATCATGAGTGATATACAGCATATGCTATTGCAGATACTTTGTTACATCATTATGAGATTCCGGATGATAAGTGTTTTAGTGCAGTTTCTTTAGATTCTTTTTTGTGTCTATTCAACATTCGTATTGAGTAGCTCCTTTTAACAAAAGAGGCATATACATAACAGCAGCGAATATATTCATATGAATATGAATATATGTAGAATAGAAATGCTTGTTTGTGTGCATACAGAAAGTATATAAGTGAAAAGAAAAATAATTCCATCTGTTTACCTTAACATAGCTGAGATTTTGCCAAATGTCAATTCATTTGAAACCTTATTCAAATATATATAATGTATATATCTCAACATATATATACATATATATGTATGTATATATATACATATATATGTGTATAGACATACATACACATATATATACACACATATATATATATATGTGTATGTGTACATATATATATACATATATGCACTTATCTATCTATCTATATATATATATATATATATGTATATATATATTTATATATACATATATGTATATATATTTATATACATATATGCATATATATTTATATACATATATGTATATATATATATTTATATATATATATATATATATATATATATATATATATATATGTGTGTGTGTGTGTGTGTATATATATGCACACACGCACACACACACACACACACAGACACACACATATATATATATATATATATATATATATATATATATATATATATGTGTGTGTGTGTGTGT
>BOPN01008956.1:15000-20000 GCA_017312705.2 Penaeus japonicus | reverse complement strand
ACCTGATGAAGATCATGACTGAGCGTGGTTATTCCTTCACCACCACCGCTGAACGTGAAATCGTCCGTGACATCAAGGAGAAGCTTTGCTACATTGCCCTTGACTTCGAGAGCGAAATGAATGTTGCTGCTGCTTCCTCCTCCTTGGACAAGTCCTACGAGCTTCCCGACGGTCAGGTCATCACCATTGGTAACGAGCGTTTCCGTGCTCCCGAGGCTCTTTTCCAGCCTTCCTTCCTTGGTATGGAATCTGCTGGTGTTCAGGAAACCGTTTACAGCTCCATCATGAGGTGCGACATTGATATCAGGAAGGATCTGTTCGCCAACATTGTCATGTCTGGTGGTACCACCATGTACCCTGGTATTGCTGACCGCATGCAGAAGGAGATCACTGCCCTTGCTCCTTCCACCATCAAGATCAAGATCATTGCTCCTCCCGAGCGTAAGTACTCCGTCTGGATCGGTGGTTCCATCCTTTCTTCTCTGTCCACCTTCCAGTCCATGTGGATCACCAAGGATGAATACGATGAGTCTGGCCCCGGCATCGTTCACCGCAAGTGCTTCTAAATGACTTCGTCTATATTTTCACAATGACAACGAATAAATAAACCAGAAAATATAAAATAGATATGAAGGATATTCATTTTTCTATCCTACTTTCAAAAAAAGCATCCCTCCGTAATTAAAACTGAATTAAACATACGCCTATATTATCGAAAATAGTTAAGCCAAAGACTTGAAGTAGGGAACAATAACTATTAATAAGACATAAAGCAAGATTTTTAGTCTGTTGACACTTCAATTACTGGGCATGAATATTAGCATGTGTATTGTATTGTCGGGGAAAAAAATCCATTTGCGAAAATATGTAAGTCATTCTGAATGAGCTATATTGCTTAATGAATAAAATATCTTAATAAGCCTCCACCAAAGACAAAAGAAATACCAAACTGCTAAAATTGGGAACGTGAGTTGAGATTAGAGAAAACGATGAAGAGAGAGTCAGTCGAAGTTGAGGAGAATTTTAAAATGTGAGGAGAGGATACATAGAGGAAACGCTAGGAAAAATACTTCGAATGGTGGTAAATACATAAATTAATAAAACAGTGATTGCACTGCAATAGTCAGGTGTGATCATCCTAAAGTCAACGTCATAACAGGATATATGATGCATTTAAATTACATTTTATTTGTGTTTTTTAGTTGGTAAGAACAAGAAGTAATGTGTCGATAGATAAGTAGAGCAAATTTCTTGGTTACTTTTAAATGGGTCCATTATCCCTTTCTTAACAGACTTGTCAAAATTAACAGGTTTGCGTGTGTGTAGGTATTATTGTATTATTCTTGTGTGTGCATTCATACAAATGCCTTAATCGTATGTTAAAGAAGTAATTCAGGGAGAACACGCATTTGTTGCATTGTTTCTTTTAACTTAATCACCCTAGCGATAAATGAAATAACATAATGCACATTTTATAAGAGTAGTATTATAAACAATAGACGTATATAGGCATATAATTTACTGCATCCACAGGAAGAACGAAAATAAGTCTTGACTTTTCTGGGGGGGGGGGGTATTTTAAGTTCTCTGACGGAGGACAAAAAATTCTTTAGTCCATTTTTCATATCCTCCGTCTATGGAACTTTCATAAAAGATGGCAACGTCACGACTTCACATTGGGCCATGTCCCACAAGGACATTAGACATTATACTGGTGACGCTCTGTAATTCCTTCTCATTAAGCTTTTATATCAAAATCTAAAATTAAGGGTTTCACTGTGGGTAGCTCGATCAGCCATAACACCGTAGTTGCAACGGTGCTAAACCATAAAGTCTGTTATAACCTATCAAGTAAAATTTACTTATGCACTGGCTTCAACTCTTGCGAACAAAGACTCTAAGACTATTACTTCATCAGAGATGGAGCCGGTCTTTGAAATGTCTCAGGAGTAAAAATGGCTGGAACAACTGACCAAAACAGTTTTGTAACTGGCCTATGTTAAGATCACGTGGCAATAGATGGATGCTACAGTGCAGATGGATGAATTGGAAACGTAGATTATCACTGCTAGCCTTCCCAGAATTCATTGCTAGCCCTCCCCGGAGTCCATCATCATCATACTTTAACGGATGGGACCTTCAAATTCGGATGAATTTCCCCTGGTGGCTATATATAGACTGGATGTTCCAATTCTTTACATTTTACATAGATTCACTGGTAATTTTGTAACAACAGGACAACCTTTACTTCAGGCTGACATGTTATTTTCTAAAGTGTTTGACAGCTCCCGTGTTCTAGGAGTATTTTACAACTTCTTTAGTTGTTAACGCACCTGCGACTTCGGATAGCCTTTTCGTAAGATGCTGTTCACCTGCAGAACACCTTTCTTTCCCTTAACCACTCTCGGGATTTCTTTTGCATCCGTAAGGAGTGGGAATAAACATATGTTACAGGGACATTTTGTATAGCAGCAGAGGCTCTGTTGATGCGATGATAGCCGAGGCTATCACCAATGAGGCCTTCAACATCGTAACTGACATCTCTGAAGACTTGCTTTTAGAAGAGGATCTTTTTTCCAAGACAACTCGCATTTTTCCTTGTCCGCTTCTGATGTAACAGCCCACTAGCTGTGGGTGCTCCGGTATCATCTGCGATTTCTATAAAAGGATGAATTATATGTGTAGTGACAGAGAGTGAAATGTGGTAAGTACTGGGTTTAGGAGGTCGATGTGAAGAAGGGAGATATATATAACTGAGATACAAATAAACCATATTTTACGAACGACAAACAAACCCGTCACTACACCACAACAAAACTAAACTTCTCTTAACTCTTTTTTTCAACACTTCCTTATATTTGTATTTGTTATATTTGCATACTGTTGAGAAAAACTTACGTGACTTTCTTTATATCCATAACGAGATACTGAGAGTGTAATTATTACCTCTTTCATAACCTGTTCTCCACACACTTATCGCTACCTTAAAGCTGCCGTGTTCTTCCAGTAAAGTAATTCCTGACTTTTACTATTCGCAGTAACACATACATCTTATGGGTGTTTGTATGTATACGTACCGAAAGGAAACTACATTATCCATAATAAAACATGTATTATATATGCAATAGAAGTCAAGATTATATTTATGTCTTTAAGAACCGTATACAATTAGTGTTAAATGGGTGGGCTACTAAACGCGACAAAACACTGTTCCTTTGTTCAATATATATATATATATATATATATATATATATATGTATGTATGTATGTATGTATGTATGTATATATGCATATATATATATATATATATATATATATATATATATACATATATATATATACATATATATATATATATATAAATATAGATAGATAGATAGATAGATAGATATAGATATATACATGTATGTTAATATATGTATATATATATATATATATATATATATATATATATATATATATATGTATGTATATATAATTACATATATATACACATTATGACATTAACTATTTAAAATACTCTCTATGTAAGGTAGTTATGTAATTCGATAAAAAATCACCGTTTTTTTCATTCAACAGGAAGCAGGACCGACACCCACACTAAAGCATAGAGCTGTTGACATTTACCTTATTTTCTTTTCCAATGTTCCTCCTAACTATTATTGGGGCTCCTGATTTAAATCAGAGCGTTAATTGAAGCTGAGACTAGACTTCCTTCTGATGATATCCTACCAGCATTAATCTATGGCGTATTTCGACGCTAAATTTCCCGATAGCATGTGTGTATGTGTACATACACACACACACACACATACACACACACACACATACATATACATGTGTGTGAAAGATGGTAGAATGCAGTAACGCATTTTCATATAGAAATAGAGTGAGTGAGTGTGTGTGTTTGTGTGTTTGTGTGTGTGTGTGTGTGTGGGTTAGTGTGTGTGTGTGTGTAAGTGTGTGTGTGCTTGTACCTGTATGTGTGTGTGTGTGTGTGTGCGCGCGCGCATATACCGCACGCAAACACACCTATTGTCTTCATGAGCAGAAATATATTTATCTTTAGAATTAAAGTAAATTCCATGAATATAGTTTGCATTTGAAAATTTACTTTGAACTTCAATTTGGGCCCCATACACCGGCCATAAGTGCCCCTTGTATTCTGTTGAAGGTGGGATAACTTTATCTTTAAAATCATTGACTTATGGATTTGTCAGGAACAAAAGCTTATTTTCTCCTAGTTGATAACATAAGCAAAATAACATTATAGAACCACTTTGTTCTTACAGCCGTAATCTAAGTCCCTTGCGCGCTGAGTAGAGAGCATGAACAAGCCGTGTTTCGTATTCTAGAAGCGCGTGTTCATGTCAAAAGCGTGGCAAAGTCGTGGAAAGTATTGGAACAATCGTGGAAGCTCCGTGACACGGGGGTAGGCTTATCACGATAGTTACACGGGCAAAAAAAATCATATTTTTACTGTACTCTTTCTTACGAAAACTCCATATGACCATACTACGTTTGAAAAGTAATATCTATATTGGATATGTTAGGCATCATTGTCCTAGACTTAAATTACAAACCTTTTTAGGAAAACATGGATTCTCTGCTATATGTATGATATATTACAGATACGCATATACGTACAGTATATACACACATAAAATAAGGAAGATCTATACATAAACACACGATCCCTTTCATCGTGAATTACCAATTTAACTAATAACAAGTACAACGACTGATTCATACCAAAATTGAACTATCTTTTGTTGGTGCTAGCTATTCATCCGAAACATGTTAACTATGGAACGGTTGGTAAACCTGAAGCAGCTGACACAGACGTGTCACGCTTTTGCGTCCTAGAATACCGCCTTCGTGACACGGCCACGACACGCAGAAAACGTCCTAAAATACGGCTGATTATGTCACGCCTTCGACCGCGCTTTTCGCAAATTTGTGTTGCAGAATGATTCTGCGTCGTCTGTTACCCTTCTTGT
>BOPN01008956.1:0-5000 GCA_017312705.2 Penaeus japonicus | reverse complement strand
TAATTATTCATTGCCCAAAAATAGATATTTGCACGCTTTCTCTTTCTCATATTCAAAATGGCCTCCACATCATAAATGATTTGGAAGTGAATAATTAATTGCCAAATATATCTTTATGTGTATGTGTCATGAGATTTTATTTATTTTTTTTTTTTACTATCATTATAAATATAAATCCATTTTCATTAGTATGGTCCTTGATACCGAACGACAAGGCATTTTTTTTTTTTTTTTTTTATGTAGACTTAACTTCAGATCAGTGTGATTTATGAAGAAAAGCTCCACCTCTGTCTTGTTTATGATCTGTTCATAAACTCGCTTAAAGCGCAGGATTATTATATACATTTTGAATTATTCAATGTAGCCCTGTCGCAGACGATTTCACCTTCAGAGTGGTGAAGGAATAACCACGCTTGATTATGATCACCATATAATCGGTCAGCCAATTCAAGTAGAAGGATAGCATGAAGTGCGAAACCATAGACAGCGTCACAAACCTCATTAGTAAAGATCTTAAAACTCGCTAATGAATGACAGAGCGAAAGGACAGTGCAAGCACCAGAGCGCGCATCAAGTCATAACACACTTCCCATCATCCCTCTCCACTCACGTGGGACCTGAGTCAGCCCTGGCTACGGCTGCGGAAACAGGAAGACCGTAACAGGTGACCCAACCCCCCTTTCCTTTCTCATCACAGGGACGGTAACATCTGGCAGCTATCACGTACCCTGAGCTGGACGCGATCGCAGGCCAACCGAGTAGGAAGGTCCGCGTGCTACCACTGAGACAAACAGGCCCAAACCTTGCTAGTAGTACATCCAGAGGCTGTGCCCTCCTTAACTGATTGACCTTTAGATTGTGTGCGTGTGGGTAGTCATTACTCTTGTGTGAACTTTTATGTACATCCACTGTATGGTAAGGATGCAGTCCAAGGAAACAACACACGCATCACTGCTTCTAATATAATCAGTCTACCGATGCATGAATATAACGAAATGTATAAATCATAAAAGTAGCAAAATAAAGAGTAAATGAACATTTGCAGCCATTTTCCATATGAATATGAATCATTATTTTACTAATGACGATCTATGATTCCTCCTCTGATATTTAAAGGTATCTTTGTAGGCAGCTCAATCAGCCGATACCTGCGTCATACATGCATTTGGTGCTGAAACATATAATCAATAAGTCGGACCATGATGGCACAGGAAATCGGTGTGTTCAGGTCACCATCTTTGCACCCCAATGACTGGAATGACATTCAAAAAAGCCAAAATTAATGGAAAGTGGTCGCCTCCAGATAAATATAGTTTGACCGTGTTGTACAAACCCCATACATACGTGTGTGTGGGTGTGTGTGCGCGCGCGCGCGCGTGTGTATGTGCGCGCCTGTGTGTGCTTATTGACGTATTCATTTATTTATAAACAATATAAAACAACACCATAAGAGCACACAGATAAATCAAACGTGGCCATAGAATGAATAGAAAAAAAAAAAATCCGTCAGTCAAGAGGTCGTCTTCAGACGAAATAAAATCCGAGATCCGGTTTTTACCTACGAAAAGAAAACCTTGTTCGAAACGTCACGATGTTTATTCCGTCCCTGCAGCAGTGTGGTATCTATATCATCATCGTTTGCTATTATTATATATAATATATATATGAATATGCATAATTGTTTGTGAGTTTGTATATGCATGTGTATGTATGTCTGAATACGTAACTTACAAATACACATATATACATATTAATATTGTGTGTCTGGGCATATATCTACACACATACATTACTCTCTTTCATTCTCTCTCTCTATCTATCTATCGTTCTCTCTTCCCTCCTCTAAAATAAAACAAACAAATCTCCTTTGCCTTACATTTGGGACCTGTGGTGGGATTTCCATTCCACGGAATATTGACCATTTGCCAGAGACTTTCCTGCCACGTATAAAAGCCTGACTTACCTATAGTAACATTTAGTCACGCCTAGACTCGCGGCAGATAGAGTGAGAGGGAGTTTCTATTCACCCAATACAAGTGTTGTTATTCTGTGTTACGTTCATGGCGACCTACATGAATATCATAAGTGCAATGGACACATCCAGACACTGTTCATTATGATATTCTATATTTGTTTTTCTCTTTTGCGTTTGTCTTGCACGTACAGTTTATACACTCTGCCCAAACACGCATACATATATGCTACCTAATTATATTCACAAAGGTATATGTGTATACACTACATTGACAGACACACACACACACATACACAAATATACACACATACATAGATGCATATATATATATGTATATATATATATATATATATATATATATATATATATATATATATATATATATATATATATATATACATGTATTCATACTTATACACAAATATGTACGTACATATACTTAAACACATATACGTATATACGTACATATATATATATATGTGTGTGTGTGTGTGTGTGTACGTATATACGCATATGTGTTTAAGTATATGTACGTACATATGTGTGTATAAGTATGAATACATGTATATATATATATATATATATATATATATATATATATATATATATATATATGATACATATATATATATACATATGTCCATATTTACTACATATATGTATTTGTGTGTATATACACATATATATGTGTATATATATAATGTATATACATATATATTCATTTATATATATGCATATATATATGTGGAAAATATGTATATATGTTTATATATATATATACATATATATATAAAAGTATATATGTATATATATATTTATGTATGTATATTTGTATATGTGTTTAAGTATATGTACGTATATGTGTATGTATAAGCATGAATACATGTATGTATGTATATATGTGTGTATGTATATATATTATCAAATAATACTTATGCATGTGAAATACATATTCATGTGAAATAAGTGTAACTCATATTTACTACTTCTCCCTCAGGATACTTCTGCATCCATAAACAACCACTACCATGTGTGACGACGAAGACGCGACCGCCCTCGTGGTTGACAATGGCTCCGGCATGGTCAAGGCCGGTTTCGCCGGAGACGACGCCCCTCGCGCCGTGTTCCCCTCCATCGTCGGCCGTGCCCGTCACCAGGGTGTGATGGTCGGTATGGGTCAGAAGGACGCCTACGTCGGTGATGAAGCCCAGAGCAAGCGTGGTATCCTCACCCTCAAGTACCCCATCGAGCACGGTATCATCACCAACTGGGACGACATGGAGAAGATCTGGTACCACACCTTCTACAATGAGCTCCGTGTTGCCCCTGAGGAGTGCCCCACTCTTCTTACTGAGGCTCCCCTCAACCCCAAGGCCAACCGTGAGAAGATGACTCAGATCATGTTTGAGTCCTTCACCGTACCTGCCACTTACATTACCATCCAGGCTGTGCTCTCCCTCTACGCCTCTGGTCGTACCACTGGTGAGGTTTGCGACTCCGGTGATGGTGTGACTCACTTTGTCCCCGTCTATGAAGGTTTCGCTCTTCCTCATGCTATCCTCCGTCTCGATCTTGCCGGTCGTGACCTGACCCACTACCTGATGGAATCATGACCCCAGGCGTGGACCTTCCTTCACCCACCACCGCTGAACGTGAAATCGTCCGTGACATCAAGGAGAAGCTTTGCTACATTGCCCTTGACTTCGAGAGCGAGATGAATGTTGCTGCTGCTTCCTCCTCCTTGGACAAGTCCTATGAGCTTCCCGACGGTCAGGTCATCACCATCGGTAACGAGCGTTTCCGTGCTCCCGAGGCTCTTTTCCAGCCTTCCTTCCTTGGTATGGAATCTGCTGGTGTTCAGGAAACTGTTTATAGCTCCATCATGAGGTGCGATATTGACATCAGGAAGGATCTGTTCGCCAACATTGTCATGTCTGGTGGTACCACCATGTACCCTGGTATTGCTGACCGCATGCAGAAGGAGATCACTGCCCTTGCTCCTTCCACCATCAAGATCAAGATCATTGCTCCTCCCGAGCGTAAGTACTCCGTCTGGATCGGTGGTTCCATCCTGTCTTCTCTGTCCACCTTCCAGTCCATGTGGATCACCAAGGATGAGTACGATGAGTCTGGCCCCGGCATCGTTCACCGCAAGTGCTTCTAAATGACTTCGTCTATATTTTGATATCAATAAATGGACAATAACAAAATAATCTTTATATCGTTTCCCTTCAAAACGAGAATTAATCAATAGTCGATCCAAATGAACAAAGATGAAGCTTACCTTTGAAAAGCTCAATTTCATGATAAAATTTAAATAATTTTTAAAATCTATCTCTATACCACCTGAGAAAAACATGGCAGCGAAGCTTGCCTTTGTATATCACACGGAATTATATTAAAACTCAGAAACTCAAAAACTCAAAGAGAACAATATCAATAAATGATAAATAAATGATTTAATCTGTTGGCACTTCAAATAATGACACATGTAAATATGTATATGCATAAGAAAGATTGTTTCGATTTGTTTTAAGTAGGTCATTCTAATTATGAGTTGTATCATCGAGTAATGAACAAATATTGTAATAAGCCTACACCTAAAGACAAAGGAAATATCAAACAACTAAAATCGTAAAACAAGAGTAGATATTCTACAAATAGCTGAAGAGGGAGTCAGTAGAAGTAGATGGCCACGGGGACTGTCTGAAAAACCTCGCTATCACTGCTTTCCTAGAGTTTAAGGATAACTTCCATGATGGATGTAAGGCCTCTGGTTAGACAATCCTTTTAGTGGCTCCTTGTGGTGATATGGTTCGAAGCCAAGATTCTCACTCAGAGGACCAAAGTTCAATTCCCTGTCAGGGAGGTAAAAATTTCTATTTTTATATTAAATGCGACACTGCATTCTAAAATCTTTCAAACAAATACATACAAACATTTATATACATACATACATATATATATATATATATATATATATATATATATATATATATATATAAATTTATATATAAATATACAA
>BOPN01008955.1:2500-27500 GCA_017312705.2 Penaeus japonicus | reverse complement strand
ATAATAATAAAACAGCATAAATACAATAGTAACAAGATTAATGATGCTAATTATCTTAGATGTTAAACAATATTAGCAATAAAAACAGACACCATAGGGAAAAAATGATGATAATAGCAATAAAAATAAAAACAGTAATTATGATGATGGTTACGATAACAATGACAACAACAGTAATGATTAAAATAGTGACTATTGTCCTTGCAGTTGTTACAACAGAAATACTAATGATAACAACAATAATAACATTTTTGATAACAATAACGTTAATGATGAAGAACAAACAAACAAACAAACAATTCTTACGCTGACAACATTAATAATGATAATATTGAAAACACTTTCAGCTGACAGCAACAACAATACTAACAACTTTAACGTTAAAACTAACAACAATGACAGCTGACAACAACAATGAATACAACTCTAACAACCCTTTTGGAAGACAATTCTAACAGCAAAACGAACAGCGTTTTCTGCTAACAACAATAGCAATAATGGTAATACTAACAACCCTTCCAACGGACAACAACAACAACTAAGATGGTACTAACAATCTTCTCAGCTGACAACATCAACAACGATAAGACTAACGACTCTTTCAGCTGACAACAACAGCATTGATGATACTAACAACCCTCTCCGCTAACAACAACAATAACAATAATGATAATACAAACAACCCTTTCAGTTGACAACGACAACGATAAGACTAACGACCCTCTCAGCTGACAACAACAACGATAAGACTAACGACCCTCTCAGCTGACAACAACAACAACGATAAGACGAACGACCCTCTCAGCTGACAACAACAACAACGATAAGACTAACGACCCTCTCAGCTGACAACAACAACAACGATAAGACTAACAACCCTCTCAGCTGACAACAACAACAACGATAATACTAACGACCCTCTCAGCTGACAACAACAACAACGATAAGACTAACAACCCTCTCAGCTGACAACAACAACTATAAGACTAACGACCCTTTCAGCTGACAACAACAACAACGATAAGACTAACGACCCTCTCAGCTGACAACAACAACAACGATAAGACTAACAACCCTCTCAGCTGACAACAACTATAAGACTAACGACCCTTTCAGCTGACAACAACAACAACGATAAGACTAACGACCCTCTCAGCTGAAAACAACAACGATAAGACTAACGACCCTCTCAGCTGACAACAACAACAACGATAATACTAACAAGCCTCTCAGCTGACAACAACAACAACAACAACAATAAGACTAACGACCCTCTCAGCTGACAACAACAACAACGATAAGACTAACGACCCTCTCAGCCGACAACAACAACAACGATAAGACTAACGACCCTCTCAGCTAACAACAACAACAACTATAAGACGAACAACCCTCTCAGCTAACAACAACAACAATCCAAACGACAAGACCAACACCACTCTCAGCTGAAACAACAACAACAACACCAACATCCCACCGACAGACATTAACAATACCAACAGCCTCAGCGAATAACCCCGGCGGAGCCAGAAGACGATTTTGCAATTGACATTTCAATCAGAGAGAGCAATTACTGCTTCATCTCTCCAATGTATCTGTCCCTTGGTCTCCGCGTGATGCACAAACAGGCGAGTCTCAGACGCCTTTTGAACCCGCGATGAGACGTCGCAGCGAGGGAGGAGGTTGAGGCTGCTTTTGTTTCTGAGAGGGTTTTTTTGGGGGTTGTTTTCCCTTTGAAGGGGTTGTTTGGGGGTTTGTTTTCTTTTTGAAGGGGTTGTTTGGGGGTTGTTTTCTTTCTGAAGGGGTTGTTTGGGGGTTGTTTTCCTTTTGAAGGGGTTGTTGGGGGTTGTTTTCCTTTTGAAGGGGTTGTTGGGGGTTGTTTTCCTTTTGAAGGGGTTGTTGGGGGTTTTTGTTTTTCCTTCTTAAGGGGTTGTTTGGGGGTTTGTTTTCCTTTTGAAGGGGTTGTTGGGGGTTGTTTTCCTTTTGAAGGGGTTGTTGGGGGTTTGTTTTCCTTTTGAAGGGGTTGTTGGGGTTTGTTTTCCTTTTGAAGGGGTTGTTGGGGGTTTGTTTTCCTTTTGAAGGGGTTGTTGGGGGTTGTTTTCCTTTTGAAGGGGTTGTTTGGGGGTTGTTTTCTTTCTGAAGGGGTTGTTTGGGGGTTGTTTTCCTTTTGAAGGGGTTGTTGGGGGTTGTTTTCCTTTTGAAGGGGTTGTTGGGGGTTTGTTTTCTTTCTGAAGGGGTTGTTTGGGGGTTGTTTTCCTTTTGAAGGGGTTGTTGGGGGTTGTTTTCCTTTTGAAGGGGTTGTTGGGGATTGGTTTTCTTTTGAAGGGGTTGTTGGGGGTTTGTTTTCCTTTTGAAGGGGTTGTTGGGGTTGTTTTCCTTTTGAAGGGGTTGTTGAGGGTTGTTTTCCTTTTGATCAGGTTGTTGGGGTTTTGTTTTTTCTTTCTGAAGGGGTTGTTCGGGGGTTGTTTTCCTTTTGAAAGGGTTGTTGGGGATTGTTTTCCTTTTGAAGGGGTTGTTGGGGATTTGTTTTCTTTCTGAAGGGGTTGTTTGGGGGTTGTTTTCTTTTGAAAGGGTTGGTTTCTTTTTGAAGGGGTTGTTGGGGGTTGTTTTCTTTCTGAAGGGGTTGTTTGGGGGTTGTTTTCGTATTGGGGGGGTTGTTGGGGTTTGTTTTCCTTTTGAAGGGGTTGTTGGGGGTTGTTTTCCTATTGAAAGGGGTTGTTGGGGTTTGTTTTTCTTTTGAATGGGTTGTTGGTGGTTTGTTTTCCTTTTAAAGGGGTTGTTTGGGGGGGTTCTTTTAGTATTGGAGGGGGTTGTTGGGGGTTGTTTTCCTTTTGAAGGGTTGTTGGGGGGGTTGTTTTTTCATTTTGAAGGGGTTGTTGGGGTTTGTTTTTCTTTTGAAGGGGTTGTTGGTGGTTTGTTTTTTCCTTTTAAAGGGGTTGTTTGGGGTTCTTTTAGTATTAGGAGGTTGTTGGGGGTTGTTTTCCTTTTGAAGGGGTTGTTGGTGGTTGTTTTCCTTTTAAGAGGGTTGTTTGGGGGTTCTTTTAGTATTGGAGGGGTTGTTGGGGGATTGTTATCTTTCTGAAGGGGTTGTTTGGGTTTTTTTTTAAGGGGTTATTGGGGGTTGTTTTCCTTTTGAAGGGGTTGTTGGGGGTTTGTTTTCCTTTTGAAGGGGTTGTTTTCCTTTTGAAGGGGTTGTTTTATTTCTGAAGGGGTTGTTTGGGGATTGTTTTCCTTTTGAAGGGGTTGTTTGGGGGTTGTTTTCCTTTTGAAGGGGTTGTTGGGGGTTGTTTTCCTTTTGGTTGTTTGGGGGTTGTTTTCCTTTTTGAAGGGTTCTTGGGGATTGTTTTCCTTTTGAAGGGGTTGTTGGGGGTTGTTTTCCTTTTGAAGGGTTGTTGGGGGATTGTTTCCTTTTGAAGGGGTTTATTTTGGGGTTGTTTTCCTTTTGAAGGGGTTGTTGGGGATTGGTTTTCTTTCTGAAGGGGTTGTTTGGGGTTGTTTTTCCTTTTGAAGGGGTTGTTGGGGGTTTGTTTTCCTTTTGAAGGGGTTGTTTGGGGGTTGTTTTCCTTTTGAAGGGGTTGTTGGGGGTTTGTTTTCCTTTTGAAGGGGTTGTTGGGGGTTGTTTTCCTTTTGAAGGGGTTGTTTGGGGGTTGTTTTCTTTCTGAAGGGGTTGTTTGGGGGTTGTTTTCCTTTTGAAGGGGTTGTTGGGGGTTGTTTTCCTTTTGAAGGGGTTGTTTGGGGGTTGTTTTCTTTCTGAAGGGGTTGTTTGGGGGTTGTTTTCCTTTTGAAGGGGTTGTTGGGGGTTGTTTTCCTTTTGAAGGGGTTGTTGGGGATGTGGTTTCTTTTTGAAGGGGTTGTTGGGGTTGTTTTCCTTTTGAAAGGTTGTTGGGGTTGTTTTTCCCTTTTGAAGGGTTGTTGGGGGTTGTTTTCCTTTTGAAGGGGTTGTTTTCCTTTTGAAGGGGTTGTTGGGGTTTGTTTTCCTTTTGAAGGGGTTGTTTTCCTTTTGAAGGGGTTGTTGGGGGTTGTTTTCCTTTTGAAGGGGTTGTTGGGGTTTGTTTTCCTTTTGAAGGGGTTGTTGGGGGTTGTTTTCCTTTTGAAGGGGTTGTTGGGGGGTTGTTTTCCTTTTGAAGGGGTTGTTGGGGGTTTGTTTTCTTTCTGAAGGGGTTGTTCGGGGATTGTTTTCCTTTTGAAAGGGTTGTTGGGGATTGTTTTCCTTTTGAAGGGGTTGTTGGGGATTTGTTTTCTTTCTGAAGGGGTTGTTTGGGGGTTGTTTTCTTTTGAAAGGGTTGGTTTCTTTTTGAAGGGGTTGTTGGGGGTTGTTTTCTTTCTGAAGGGGTTGTTTGGGGGTTGTTTTCGTATTGGAGGGGTTGTTGGGGTTTGTTTTCCTTTTGAAGGGGTTGTTGGGGGTTGTTTTCCTATTGAAAGGGGTTGTTGGGGTTTGTTTTTCTTTTGAATGGGTTGTTGGTGGTTTGTTTTCCTTTTAAAGGGGTTATTTGGGGGTTGTTTTAGTATTGGAGGGGTTGTTGGGGTTTGTTTTCCTTTTGAAGGGGTTGTTGGGGGTTGTTTTCATTTTGAAGGGGTTGTTGGGGTTTGTTTTTCTTTTGAAGGGGTTGTTGGTGGTTTGTTTTCCTTTTAAAGGGGTTGTTTGGGGGTTCTTTTAGTATTGGAGGGGTTGTTGGGGGATTGTTATCTTTCTGAAGGGGTTGTTTGGGTTTTTTGAGGTTGGTCTGGGGTTGTTTTCCTTTTGAAGGGGTTGTTGGGGGTTTGTTTTCCTTTTGAAGGGGTTGTTTTCCTTTTGAAGGGGTTATTTTCTTTCTGAAGGGGTTGTTTGGGGATTGTTTTCCTTTTGAAGGGGTTGTTTGGGGGTTGTTTTCCTTTTGAAGGGGTTGTTGGGGGTTGTTTTCCTTTTGAAGGGGTTGTTGGGGGTTTGTTTTCCTTTTGAAGGGGTTGTTGGGGGTTGTTTTCCTTTTGAAGGGGTTGTTTGGGGGTTGTTTTCCTTTTGAAGGGTTCTTGGGGATTGTTTTCCTTTTGAAGGGGTTGTTGGGGATTTGTTTTTTCCTTTTGAAGGGAGTTTGTTGGGGATTGTTTCCCTTTTGAAGGGGTTGTTGAGGGTTGTTTTTCCTTGTGAAGGGTTGTTTTGGGGATTGGTTTTCTTTCTGAAGGGGTTGTTTGGGGTTGTTTTTTCCTTTTGGAAGGGGTTGTTGGGGATTGTTTTTCCTTTTGAAGGGGTTGTTGGGGATTGTTTTCCTTTTGAAGGGGTTGTTTTCCTTTTGAAGGGGTTGTTGGGGGTTGTTTTCCTTTTGAAGGGGTTGTTGGGGGTTTGTTTTCCTTTTGAAGGGGTTGTTTTCCTTTTGAAGGGGTTGTTGGGGGTTGTTTTCCTTTTGAAGGGGTTGTTGGGGGTTGTTTTCCTTTTGAAGGGGTTGTTGGGGGTTGTTTTCCTTTTGAAGGGGTTGTTGGGGGTTGTTTTCCTTTTGAAGGGGTTGTTGGGGGTTGTTTTCCTTTTGAAGGGGTTGTTGGGGGGTTGTTTTCCTTTTGAAGGGGTTGTTGGGGGTTGTTTTCCTTTTGAAGGGGTTGTTGGGGGTTGTTTTCCTTTTGAAGGGGTTGTTGGGGATTGTTTTCCTTTTGAAGGGGTTGTTGGGGGTTGTTTTCCTTTTGAAGGGGTTGTTGGGGGTTGTTTTCCTTTGAAGGGGTTGTTGGGTTTTTTTCCTTTTGAAGGGGTTGTTGGGGATTGGTTTTCTTTTGAAGGGGTTGTTGGGGGTTGTTTTCCTTTTGAAGGGGTTGTTGGGGGTTTGTTTTCTTTCTGAAGGGGGGTTGTTCGGGGGTTGTTTCCTTTTGAAGGGGTTGTTGGGGATTGTTTTCCTTTTGAAGGGGTTGTTGGGGATTTGTTTTCTTTCTGAAGGGGTTGTTTGGGGGTTTGTTTTCCTTTTGAAGGGGTTGTTTGGGGGTTGTTTTCCTTTTGAAGGGGTTGTTGGGGGTTGTTTTCTTTTTGAAGGGGTTGTTGGGGGTTGTTTTCTTTTGAAAGGGTTTTTTTCCTTTTGAAGGGGTTGTTGGGGGTTGTTTTCTTTCTGAAGGGGTTGTTTGGGGGTTGTTTTCGTATTGGAGGGGTTGTTGGGGTTTGTTTTCCTTTTGAAGGGGTTGTTGGGGGTTGTTTTCCTATTGAAGGGGGTTGTTGGGGTTTGTTTTTCTTTTGAATGGGTTGTTGGTGGTTTATTTTCCTTTTAAAGGGGTTATTTGGGGGTTGTTTTAGTATTGGAGGGGTTGTTGGGGTTTGTTTTCCTTTTGAAGGGGTTGTTGGGGGTTGTTTTCATTTTGAAGGGGTTGTTGGGGTTTGTTTTTCTTTTGAAGGGGTTGTTGGTGGTTTGTTTTCCTTTTAAAGGGGTTGTTTGGGGGTTCTTTTAGTATTGGAGGGGTTGTTGGGGGTTGTTTTCCTTTTGAAGGGGTTGTTGGTGGTTTGTTTTCCTTTTAAAGGGGTTGTTTGGGGGTTCTTTTAGTATTGGAGGGGTTGTTGGGGGATTGTTATCTTTCTGAAGGGGTTGTTTGGGTTTTTTTTTAAGAGGTTATTGGGGTTGTTTTTCCTTTTGAAGGGGTTGTTGGGGGTTTGTTTTCCTTTTGAAGGGGGTTGTTTTCCTTTTGAAGGGATTTATTTTCTTTCTGAAGGGGTTGTTTGGGGATTGTTTTCCTTTTGAAGGGGTTGTTTAGGGGGTTGTTTCCTTTTGAAGGGGTTGTTGGGGGTTGTTTTCCTTTTGAAGGGGTTGTTGGGGGTTTGTTTTCCTTTTGAAGGGGTTGTTGGGGGTTGTTTTCCTTTTGAAGGGGTTGTTGGGGGTTTGTTTTCCTTTTGAAGGGGTTGTTTGGGGGTTGTTTTCCTTTTGAAGGGGTTGTTGGGGGTTGTTTTCCTTTTGAAGGGGTTGTTGGGGGTTTGTTTCCCTTTTGAAGGGGTTGTTGGGGTTGTTTTCCTTTTGAAGGGGTTGTTGGGGGTTTGTTTCCCTTTTGAAGGGGTTGTTTGGGGTTGTTTTCCTTTTGAAGGGGTTGTTGGGGATTTGTTTTCTTTCTGAAGGGGTTGTTTGGGGGTTGTTTTCCTTTTGAAGGGGTTGTTGGGGATTGTTTTCCTTTTGAAGGGGTTGTTTTGAGGGTTGTTTTTCCTTTTGAAGGGGTTGTTGGGGGTTGTTTTCCTTTTGAAGGGGTTGTTGGGGGGTTGTTTTCCTTTTGAAGGGTTGTTTGGGTGTTGTTTTCCTTTTGAAGGGGTTGTTGGGGGTTGTTTTCCTTTTGAAGGGGTTGTTGGGGGTTGTTTTCCTTTTGAAGGGGTTGTTGGGGGTTGTTTTCCTTTTGAAGGGGTTGTTGGGGGTTGTTTTCCTTTTGAAGGGGTTGTTTAGGGGTTGTTTTCCTTTTGAAGGGGTTGTTGGGGGTTGTTTTCCTTTTGAAGGGGTTGTTGGGGGTTGTTTTCCTTTTGAAGGGGTTGTTTGGGGGTTGTTTTCCTTTTGAAGGGGTTGTTGGGGAGTTGTTTTCTTTTGAAGGGTTGTTTTTCCTTTTTGAAGGGGTTGTTGGGGGGTTGTTTTTCCTTTGGAAAGGGTTATTGGGGTTGTTTTCCTTTTGAAGGGGTTGTTGGGGGTTTGTTTTCCTTTTGAAGGGGTTGTTTTCCTTTTGAAGGGGTTGTTGGGGGTTGTTTTCCTTTTGAAGGGGTTGTTGGGGGTTTGTTTTCCTTTTGAAGGGGTTGTTTTCCTTTTGAAGGGGTTGTTGGGGGTTGTTTTCCTTTTGAAAGGGTTGTTGGGGGTTTTATTTTCCTTTTGAAGGGGTTGTTTTCCTTTTGAAGGGGTTGTTGGGGGTTGTTTTCCTTTTGAAGGGGTTGTTGGGGGGTTGTTTTCTTTTGAAAGGGTTGTTTTCATTTTGAAGGGGTTGTTGGGGGTTTGTTTCCTTTTGAAGGGGTTGTTGGGGGTTGTTTTCCTTTTGAAAGGGTTGTTGGGGGTTGTTTTCCTTTTGAAGGGGTTGGTGGGGGTTGTTTTCCTTTTGAAAGGGTTGTTGGGGGTTTGTTTTCCTTTTGAAGGGGTTGTTTTCCTTTTGAAGGGGTTGTTGGGGGTTGTTTTCCTTTTGAAGGGGTTGTTGGGGGGTTGTTTTCTTTTGAAAGGGTTGTTTTCATTTTGAAGGGGTTGTTGGGGGTTTGTTTCCTTTTGAAGGGGTTATTGGGGGTTGTTTTCCTTTTGAAAGGGTTGTTGGGGATTGGTTTTCTTTTGAAGGGGTTGTTGGGGATTGGTTTTTTTTTGAAGGGGTTGTTGGGGGTTGTTTTCCTTTTGAAGGGGTTGTTGGGGTTTGTTTTCCTTTTGAAGGGGTTGTTGGGGGTTGTTTTCCTTTTGAAGGGGTTGTTGGGGGTTGTTTTCCTTTTGAGGGGGTTGTTGGGGTTTGTTTTCCTTTTGAAGGGGTTGTTGGGGGATTGTTATCTTTCTGAAGGGGTTGTTTATTTTTAAGGGGTTATTGGGGGTTGTTTTCCTTTTGAAGGGGTTGTTGGGGGTTTGTTTTCCTTTTGAAGGGGTTGTTTTCCTTTTGAAGGGGTTCTTTTCTTTCTGAAGGGGTTGTTTGGGGATTGTTTTCCTTTTGAAGGGGTTGTTTGGGGGTTGTTTTCCTTTTGAAGGGGTTGTTGGGGATTGTTTTCCTTTTGAAGGGGTTGTTGGGGGTTTGTTTTCCTTTTGAAGGGGTTGTTTTCCTTTTGAAGGGGTTGTTGGGGATTGTTTTCCTTTTGAAGGGGTTGTTGGGGGTTGTTTTCCTTTTGAAGGGGTTGTTGGGGGTTGTTTTCCTTTTGAAGGGGTTGTTGGGGATTGGTTTTCTTTTGAAGGGGTTGTTGGGGGTTGTTTTTTCCTTTTGAAGGGGTTGTTGGGGGTTATTTTTCCTTTTTGAAGGGGTTGTTGAGGTTGTTTTCCTTTTGAAGGGTTGTTGGGGGTTGTTTCCTTTTGAAGGGGTTGTTTTCCTTTTGAAGGGGTTGTTGGGGGTTGTTTTCCTTTTGAAGGGGTTGTTGGGGATTGGTTTTCTTTTGAAGGGGTTGTTGGGGGTTGTTTTCCTTTTGAAGGGGTTGTTGGGGGTTGTTTTCCTTTTGAAGGGGTTGTTTGGGGGTTGTTTTCCTTTTGAAGGGGTTGTTGGGGATTGTTTTCCTTTTGAAGGGGTTGTTGGGGGTTTGTTTCCTTTTGAAGGGGTTGTTTTTCCTTTTGAAGGGTTTGTTTTCTTTTGAAGGGGTTGTTTTCATTTTGAAGGGGTTGTTGGGGGTTTGTTTTCCTTTTGAAGGGGTTGTTTTCCTTTTGAAGGGGTTGTTGGGGGTTGTTTTCCTTTTGAAAGGGTTGTTGGGGTTTGTTTTCCTTTTGAAGGGGTTGTTTTCCTTTTGAAGGGGTTGTTGGGGGTTGTTTTCCTTTTGAAGGGGTTGTTGGGGATTGGTTTTCTTTTGAAGGGGTTGTTGGGGATTGGTTTTCTTTTGAAGGGTTGTTGGGGTTTGTTTTCTTTTGAAGGGGTTGTTTTCCTTTTGAAGGGGTTGTTGGGGGTTGTTTTCCTTTTGAAGGGGTTGTTGGGGATTGGTTTTCTTTTGAAGGGGTTGTTGGGGGTTTGTTTTCCTTTTGAAGGGGTTGTTTTCCTTTTGAAGGGGTTGTTGGGGGTTGTTTTCCTTTTGAAGGGGTTGTTGGGGGTTGTTTTCCTTTTGAAGGGGTTGTTGGGGGGTTGTTTTCCTTTTGAAGGGGTTGTTGGGGGTTGTTTTCCTTTTGAAGGGGTTGTTGGGGGGTTGTTTTCCTTTTGAAGGGGTTGTTGGGAGTTGTTTTTCCTTTTGAAGAGGGGTTGTTGGGGGTTTGTTTTCCTTTTGAAGGGGTTGTTGGGGATTGGTTTTCTTTTGAAAGGGTTGTTTTCATTTTGAAGGGGTTGTTGGGGGTTTGTTTCCTTTTGAAGGGGTTGTTGGGGGTTGTTTTCCTTTTGAAAGGGTTGTTGGGGGTTTGTTTTCTTTCTGAAGGGGTTATTGGGGGTTGTTTTCCTTTTGAAAGGGTTGTTGGGGATTGGTTTTCTTTCTGAAGGGGTTGTTTGGGGGTTGTTTTCCTTTTGAAGGGGTTGTTGGGGTTTGTTTTCCTTTTGAAGGGGTTGTTGGGGGTTGTTTTCCTTTTGAAGGGGTTGTTGGGGGGTTGTTTTCCTTTTGAAGGGGTTGTTGGGGGTTGTTTTCCTTTTGAAGGGGTTGTTGGGGATTGGTTTTCTTTTGAAGGGGTTGTTGGGGGTTGTTTTTTCCTTTTGAAGGGGTTGTTGGGGGTTTGTTTTCTTTTGAAGGGGTTGTTGGGTTTTTTTCCTTTTGAAGGGGTTGTTGGGGGTTGTTTTCCTTTTGAAGGGGTTGTTGGGGGTTGTTTTCCTTTTGAAGGGGTTGTTGGGGATTGTTTTCCTTTTTGAAGGGGTTGTTGGGGATTGGTTTCTTTCTGAAGGGGTTCTTTAGGGGGTTGTTTTTCCTTTTGAAGGGGTTATTGGGGATTGTTTTTCCTTTTGAAGGGGTTGTTGGGGGTTGTTTTCCTTTTGAAGGGGTTGTTGGGGGTTGTTTTCCTTTTGAAGGGGTTGTTGGGGGTTGTTTTCCTTTTGAAGGGGTTGTTGGGGATTGGTTTTCTTTTGAAGGGGTTGTTGGGGGTTGTTTTCCTTTTGAAGGGGTTGTTTGGGGGTTGTTTTCCTTTTGAAGGGGTTGTTGGGGGTTGTTTTCCTTTTGAAGGGGTTGTTGGGGGTTGTTTTCCTTTTGAAGGGGTTGTTGGGGATTGGTTTTCTTTTGAAGGGGTTGTTGGGGGTTGTTTTCCTTTTGAAGGGGTTGTTGGGGGTTGTTTTCCTTTTGAAGGGGTTGTTGGGGGTTGTTTTCCTTTTGAAGGGGTTGTTGGGGGTTGTTTTCCTTTTGAAGGGGTTGTTGGGGGGTTGTTTTCCTTTTGAAGGGGTTGTTGGGGATTGGTTTTCTTTTGAAGGGGTTGTTGGGGGTTGTTTTCCTTTTGAAGGGGTTGTTGGGGGTTGTTTTCCTTTTGAAGGGGTTGTTGGGGTTGTTTTTATTTTGAAGGGGTTGTTGGGGGTTGTTTTCCTTTTGAAGGGGTTGTTGGGGGTTGTTTTCCTTTTGAAGGGGTTGTTGGGGGTTGTTTTCCTTTTGAAGGGGTTGTTGGGGGTTGTTTTCCTTTTGAAGGGGTTGTTGGGGGTTGTTTTCCTTTTGAAGGGGTTGTTGGGGGTTTGTTTTCCTTTTGAAGGGGTTGTTTTCCTTTTGAAGGGGTTGTTGGGGGTTGTTTTCCTTTTGAAGGGGTTGTTGGGGATTGGTTTTCTTTTGAAAGGGTTGTTTTCATTTTGAAGGGGTTGTTTTCTTTCTGAAGGGGTTGTTGGGGGTTGTTTTCCTTTTGAAGGGGTTGTTGGGGTTTGTTTTCCTTTTGAAGGGGTTGTTGGGGATTGGTTTTCTTTTGAAAGGGTTGTTTTCATTTTGAAGGGGTTGTTTTCTTTCTGAAGGGGTTGTTTGGGGGTTGTTTTCCTTTTGAAAGGGTTGTTGGGGTTTGTTTTCCTTTTGAAGGGGTTGTTGGAGGGTTGTTTTCCTTTTGAAGGGGGGTTGTTGGGGGGTTGTTTTTCCTTTTGAAGGAGATTTAGATTCTCGCTTTTGAAGGGGTTGTTGGGGGTTGTTTTCCTTTTGAAGGGGTTGTTGGGGGGTTGTTTTCCTTTTGAAGGGGTTGTTGGGGGGTTGTTTTTCCTTTTGAAGGGGTTGTTGGGGATTGGTTTTCTTTTGAAGGGGTTGTTGGGGGTTGTTTTCCTTTTGAAAGGGTTGTTTTCCTTTTGAAGGGGTTGTTGGGGATTGGTTTTCGAAGGGGTTGTTGGGGGGTTTGTTTTCTTTTGAAAGGTTTATTTTTCCTTTTGAAGGGGTTGTTGGGGATTGGTTTTCTTTTGAAGGGGTTGTTGGGGGTTGTTTTCCTTTTGAAGGGGTTGTTGGGGGGTTGTTTTCCTTTTGAAGGGGTTGTTGGGGGTTGTTTTCCTTTTTGAAAGGTTGTTTTCCTTTTGAAGGGGTTGTTGGGGGGTTTGTTTTTCTTTTGAAAGGGTTGTTTTCCTTTTGAAGGGGTTGTTGGGGGTTTTTGTTTTCTTTCTGAAGGGGTTGTTTTCTTTTGAAGGGGTTGTTGGGGGTTTGTTTTCTTTCTGAAGGGGTTGTTTGGGGGTTGTTTTCCTTTTGAAAAGGTTGTTGGGGTTTGTTTTCCTTTTGAAAGGGTTGTTTTTCTTTTGAAGGGGTTGTTTTTCTTTTAAAGGGGTTGTTGGGGGATTGTTTTCCTTTTGAAGGGGTTGTTGGGGGTTGTTTTCCTTTTGAAAGGGTTGTTGGGGGGTTGTTTTCCTTTTGAAGGGGTTGTTGGGGATTGGTTTTCTTTCTGAAGGGGTTGTTGGGGTTTGTTTTCCTTTTGAAAGGGTTGTTTTTCTTTTTGAAGGGGTTGTTTTCTTTTGAAGGGGTTGTTGGGGGTTTGTTTTCTTTCTGAAGGGGTTGTTTGGGGGTTGTTTTCCTTTTCAAGGGGTTGTTGGGGGTTGTTTTTTCTTTCTGAAGGGTTGTTTGGGGTTGTTTTCTTTTGGGTTGTTTTCCATTTGAAGGGGTTGTTGGGGGTTTGTTTTCTTTTGAAAGGGTTGTTTTCCTTTTGAAGGGGTTGTTGGGGGTTTGTTTTCTTTCTGAAGGGGTTGTTTTTGGGGGTTTGTTTTTCCCTTTGAAGGAGTTGTTGGGGGATTGTTTTCCTTTTGAAGGGGTTGTTGGGGGGTTGTTTTCCTTTTGAAGGGGTTGTTGGGGGTTGTTTTCCTTTTGAAGGGGTTGTTTTTCTTTTGAAGGGGTTGTTTTTCTTTTGAAGGGGTTGTTGGGGGTTTGTTTTCTTTCTGAAGGGGTTGTTTGGGGGTTGTTTTCCTTTTCAAGGGGTTGTTGGGGGTTGTTTTCTTTCTGAAGGGGTTGTTTGGGGGTTGTTTTCCTTTTGAAGGGGTTGTTGAGGGTTTGTTTTCTTTCTGAAGGGGTTGTTTGGGGGTTGTTTCCTTTTGAAGGGGTTGTTTGGGGGTTGTTTTCCTTTTGAAGGGGTTGTTGGGGATTGTTTTCCTTTTGAAGGGGTTGTTGGGGGGTTGTTTTCTTTCTGAAGGGGTTGTTTGGGGATTGTTTTCCTTTTGAAAGGGTTGTTGGGGTTTGTTTTCCTTTTGAAGGGGTTGTTTTTCTTTTGAAAGGGTTGTTTGGGGGTTGTTTTCCTTTTGAAGGGGTTGTTGGGGGATTGTTTTCCTTTTGAAGGGGTTGTTGGGGTTGTTTTTCCTTTTGAAGGGGTTGTTGGGGTTTGTTTTCCTTTTGAAGGGGTTGTTGGGGATTGTTTTTCCTTTTTGAAAGGGTTGTTGGGGTTTGTTTTCCTTTTGAAAGGGTTGTTTTTCTTTTGAAGGGGTTGTTTTTCTTTTGAAGGGGTTGTTGGGGGTTGTTTTCCTTTTGAAGGGGTTGTTGGGGGTTGTTTTCCTTTTGAAAGGGTTGTTGGGGTTTGTTTTCCTTTTGAAAGGGTTGTTGGGGTTTGTTTTCCTTTTGAAAGGTTGTTTTCTTTTTGAAGGGGTTGTTTTTCTTTTGAAAGGGTTGTTTGGGGGTTGTTTTCCTTTTGAAGGGGTTGTTTGAGGGTTGTTTTCTTTCTGAAGGGGTTGTTTGGGGGTTGTTTTCCTTTTGAAGGGGTTGTTGGGGGTTGTTTTCCTTTTGAAGGGGTTGTTGGGGTTGTTTTCCTTTTGAAGGGGTAGTTGGGGTTTGTTTTCCTTTTGAAGGGGTTGTTTGGGGGTTGTTTTCCTTTTGAAGGGGTTGTTTGGGGGTTGTTTGCCTTTTGAAGGGGTTGTTTTCCTTTTGAAGGGGTTGTTTTTCTTTTGAAAGGGTTGTTTGGGGGTTGTTTTCCTTTTGAAGGGGTTGTTTGAGGGTTGTTTTCTTTCTGAAGGGGTTGTTTGGGGGTTGTTTTCCTTTTGAAGGGGTTGTTGGGGGTTGTTTTCCTTTTGAAAGGGTTGTTTTTCTTTTGAAGGGGTTGTTTTTCTTTTGAAGGGGTTGTTTTTCTTTTGAAGGGGTTGTTTTTCTTTTGAAGGGGTTGTTGGGGGTTTGTTTTCTTTCTGAAGGGGTTGTTTGGGGGTTGTTTTCCTTTTGAAAGGGTTGTTTTTCTTTTGAAGGGGTTGTTTTTCTTTTGAAGGGGTTGTTTTTCTTTTGAAGGGGTTGTTGGGGGTTTGTTTTCTTTCTGAAGGGGTTGTTTGGGGGTTGTTTTCCTTTTCAAGGGGTTGTTGGGGGTTGTTTTCCTTTTGAAAGGGTTGTTGGGTTTTGTTTTCCTTTTGAAAGGGTTGTTTTTCTTTTGAAGGGGTTGTTTTTCTTTTGAAGGGGTTGTTTTTCTTTTGAAGGGGTTGTTGGGGGTTTGTTTTCTTTCTGAAGGGGTTGTTTGGGGGTTGTTTTCCTTTTCAAGGGGTTGTTGGGGAGTTGTTTTTTCTTTCTGAAGGGGTTGTTTGGGGGTTTGTTTTCCCTTTGAAGGGGTTGTTTAGGGGTTTTTTTCCTTCTGAAGGGGTTGTTTGGGGGTTGTTTTCCTTTTGAAGGGGTTGTTTTCCTTCTGAAGGGGTTGTTTGGGGGTTGTTTTCCTTTTGAGGGGGTTGTTGGGGGTTTGTTTTCTTTCTGAAGGGGTTGTTTGGGGGTTGTTTTCTTTCTGAAGGGGTTGTTTTCCTTTTGAAGGGGTTGTTTGGGGGTTGTTTTCCTTTTGAAGGGGTTGTTGGGGGTTGTTTTCTTTCTGAAGGGGTTGTTTGGGGGTTTGTTTTCCCTTTGAAGGGGTTGTTTAGGGGTTGTTTTCCTTTTGAAGGGGTTGTTGGGGGTTGTTTTCCTTTTGAAGGGGTTGTTGGGGGTTTGTTTTCCTTTTGAAGGGGTTGTTGGGGGTTGTTTTTTCTTTCTGAAGGGGTTGTTTGGGGTTTGTTTCCCTTTGAAGGGGTTGTTTAGGGGTTTTTCCTTCTGAAGGGGTTGTTTGGGGGTTGTTTTCCTTCTGAAGGGGTTGTTTGGGAGTTGTTTTCCTTTTGAAGGGGTTGTTTTTCTTTTGAAAGGGTTGTTTGGGGGTTGTTTTCCTTTTCAAGGGGTTGTTGGGGGTTGTTTTCTTTCTGAAGGGGTTTTTTGGGGGTTGTTTTCCTTTTGAAGGGGTTGTTTGGGGGTTGTTTGCCTTTTGAAGGGGTTGTTTTCCTTCTGAAGGGGTTGTTTGGGGGTTGTTTTCCTTTTGAAGGGGTTGTTGGAGGGTTGTTTTCTTTTTGAAGGGGTTGTTTGGGGGTTGTTTTCCTTTTGAAGGGGTTGTTTGGGGGTTGTTTGCCTTTTGAAGGGGTTGTTTTCCTTTTGAAGGGGTTGTTTTTCTTTTGAAAGGGTTGTTTGGGGGTTGTTTTCCTTTTGAAGGGGTTGTTTGAGGGTTGTTTTCTTTCTGAAGGGGTTGTTTGGGGGTTGTTTTCCTTTTGAAGGGGTTGTTTGGGGGTTGTTTGCCTTTTGAAGGGGTTGTTTTCCTTCTGAAGGGGATTTGTTGGGGTTGTTTTCCTTTTGAAAGGGTTGTTGGGGTTTGTTTTCCTTTTGAAAGGGTTGTTGGGGTTTGTTTTCCTTTTGAAAGGGTTGTTTTCCTTTTGAAGGGGTTGTTTTTTCTTTTGAAGGAGGTTGTTAGGGGGTTGTTTTCCTTTTGAAGGGGTTGTTGGGGGTTGTTTTCCTTTTGAAAGGGTTGTTGGGGTTTGTTTTCCTTTTGAAAGGGTTGTTGGGGTTTGTTTTCCTTTTGAAAGGGTTGTTTTCCTTTTGGAAGGGTTTGTTTTCTTTTGAAAGGGTTGTTTGGGGTTGTTTTCCTTTTGAAGAAGTTGTTTGAGGGTTGTTTTTTCTTTCTGAAGGGGTTGTTTGGGGGTTGTTTTCCTTTTGAAGGGGTTGTTGGGGGGTTGTTTTCCTTTTGAAGGGGTTGTTGGGGGTTGTTTTCCTTTTGAAGGGGTAGTTGGGGTTTGTTTTCCTTTTGAAGGGGTTGTTTGGGGGTTGTTTTCCTTTTGAAGGGGTTGTTTGGGGGTTGTTTGCCTTTTGAAGGGGTTGTTTTCCTTTTGAAGGGGTTGTTTTTCTTTTGAAAGGGTTGTTTGGGGGTTGTTTTCCTTTTGAAGGGGTTGTTTGAGGGTTGTTTTCTTTCTGAAGGGGTTGTTTGGGGGTTGTTTTCCTTTTGAAGGGGTTGTTCGGGGTTGTTTTCCTTTTGAAAGGGTTGTTTTTCTTTTGAAGGGGTTGTTTTTCTTTTAAAGGGGTTGTTTTTCTTTTGAAGGGGTTGTTTTTCTTTTGAAGGGGTTGTTGGGGGTTTGTTTTCTTTCTGAAGGGGTTGTTTGGGGGTTGTTTTCCTTTTGAAAGGGTTGTTTTTCTTTTGAAGGGGTTGTTTTTCTTTTGAAGGGGTTGTTTTTCTTTTGAAGGGGTTGTTGGGGGTTGTTTTCCTTTTGAAGGGGTTGTTGGGGGTTGTTTTCCTTTTGAAAGGGTTGTTTTTCTTTTGAAGGGGTTGTTTTTCTTTTGAAGGGGTTGTTTTTCTTTTGAAGGGGTTGTTGGGGGTTTGTTTTCTTTCTGAAGGGGTTGTTTGGGGGTTGTTTTCCTTTTCAAGGGGTTGTTGGGGGTTGTTTTCCTTTTGAAAGTGTTGTTTGGTTTTGTTTTCCTTTTGAAAGGGTTGTTTTTCTTTTGAAGGGGTTGTTTTTCTTTTTAAGGGGTTGTTGGGGGTTTGTTTTCTTTCTGAAGGGGTTGTTTGGGGGTTGTTTTCCTTTTCAAGGGGTTGTTGGGGGTTGTTTTCTTTCTGAAGGGGTTGTTTGGGGGTTTGTTTTCCCTTTGAAGGGGTTGTTTAGGGGTTTTTTTCCTTCTGAAGGGGTTGTTTGGGGGTTGTTTTCCTTTTGAAGGGGTTGTTTTCCTTCTGAAGGGGTTGTTTGGGGGTTGTTTTCCTTTTGAAGGGGTTGTTGGGGGTTTGTTTTCTTTCTGAAGGGGTTGTTTGGGGGTTGTTTTCTTTCTGAAGGGGTTGTTTTCCTTTTGAAGGGGTTGTTTGGGGGTTGTTTGGGGGTTGTTTTCCTTTTGAAGGGGTTGTTGGGGGTTGTTTTCTTTCTGAAGGGGTTGTTTGGGGGTTTGTTTTCCCTTTGAAGGGGTTGTTTAGGGGTTGTTTTCCTTTTGAAGGGGTTGTTTGGGGGTTGTTTTCCTTTTGAAGGGGTTGTTGGGGTTTGTTTTCCTTTTGAAGGGGTTGTTGGGGGTTGTTTTCTTTCTGAAGGGGTTGTTTGGGGGTTTGTTTTCCCTTTGAAGGGGTTGTTTAGGGGTTTTTCCTTCTGAAGGGGTTGTTTGGGGGTTGTTTTCCTTCTGAAGGGGTTGTTTGGGAGTTGTTTTCCTTTTGAAGGGGTTGTTTTTCTTTTGAAAGGGTTGTTTGGGGGTTGTTTTCCTTTTCAAGGGGTTGTTGGGGGTTGTTTTCCTTTTGAAGGGGGTTGTTTGGGGGTTATTTTGCCTTTTGAAGGGGTTGTTTTTCCTTCTGAAGGGGTTGTTTTGAGGTTGTTTTTTCCTTTTTGAAGGGGTTGTTGGAGGGTTGTTTTCTTTTTGAAGGGGTTGTTTGGGGGTTGTTTTCCTTTTGAAGGGGTTGTTTGGGGGTTGTTTGCCTTTTGAAGGGGTTGTTTTCCTTTTGAAGGGGTTGTTTTTCTTTTGAAAGGGTTGTTTGGGGGTTGTTTTCCTTTTGAAGGGGTTGTTTGAGGGTGTTTTTCTTTCTGAAGGGGTTGTTTGGGGGTTGTTTTCCTTTTGAAGGGGTTGTTTGGGGGTTGTTTGCCTTTTGAAGGGGTTGTTTTCCTTCTGAAGGGGTTGTTTGGGGGTTGTTTTCCTTTTGAAGGGGTTGTTTAGGGGTTGTTTTCCTTTTGAAGGGGTTGTTGGAGGGTTGTTTTCCTTTTGAAGGGGTTGTTTAGGGGTTGTTTTCCTTCTGAAGGGGTTGTTTGGGGGTTGTTTTCCTTTTGAAGGGGTTGTTGGGGATTGTTTTCCTTTTGAAGGGGTTGTTGGAGGGTTGTTTTCTTTTTGAAGGGGTTGTTTTCCTTCTGAAGGGGTTGTTTGGGGGTTGTTTTCCTTTTGGGGGGGTTGTTTGGGGGTTGTTTTCTTTCTGAAGGGGTTGTTTGGGGGTTTGTTTTCCTTTTGAAGGGGTTGTTTGGGGGTTGTTTTCCTTTTGAAGGGGTTGTTGGGGGTTGTTTTCCTTTTGAAGGGGTTGTTGGGGGGTTGTTTTCCTTTTGAGCTTGTTGGGGGTTGTTTTTTCCTTTTGAAGGGGTTGTTGGGGGTTGTTTTCCTTTTGAAGGGGTTGTTGGGGGTTGTTTTCCTTTTGAAGGGGTTGTTTGGGGGTTGTTTTCCTTTTGAAGGGGTTGTTTGGGGGTTGTTTGCCTTTTGAAGGGGTTGTTTTCCTTTTGAAGGGGTTGTTTTTCTTTTGAAAGGGTTGTTTGGGGGTTGTTTTCCTTTTGAAGGGGTTGTTTGAGGGTGTTTTTCTTTCTGAAGGGGTTGTTTGGGGGTTGTTTTCCTTTTGAAGGGGTTGTTTGGGGGTTGTTTGCCTTTTGAAGGGGTTGTTTTCCTTCTGAAGGGGTTGTTTGGGGGTTGTTTTCCTTTTGAAGGGGTTGTTTGGGGGTTGTTTTCCTTTTGAAGGGGTTGTTGGGGGTTGTTTTCCTTTTGAAGGGGTTGTTTGGGGGTTGTTTTCCTTTTGAAGGGGTTGTTTGGGGGTTGTTTTCCTTTTGAAGGGGTTGTTGGGGATTGTTTTCCTTTTGAAGGGGTTGTTGGGGGGTTGTTTTCCTTTTGAAGGGGTTGTTGGAGGGTTGTTTTCCTTTTGAAGGGGTTGTTTTCCTTCTGAAGGGGTTGTTTGGGGTTTGTTTTCCTTTTGAAGGGGTTGTTGGGGGTTGTTTTCTTTCTGAAGGGGTTGTTTGGGGGTTTGTTTTCCTTTTGAAGGGGTTGTTGGGGTTTGTTTTCCTTTTGAAGGGGTTGTTGGGGGTTTGTTTTCCTTTTGAAGGGGTTGTTTGGGGGTTGTTTTCCTTTTGAAGGGGTTGTTGGGGGTTGTTTTCCTTTTGAAGGGGTTGTTGGGGGGTTGTTTTCCTTTTGAAGGGGTTGTTGGGGGTTGTTTTCCTTTTGAAGGGGTTGTTGGGGGGTTGTTTTCCTTTTGAAGGGGTTGTTGGGGGTTGTTTTCCTTTTGAAGGGGTTGTTGGGGGGTTGTTTTCCTTTTGAAGGGGTTGTTGGGGTTGTTGGGTTTTTTTCCTTTTGAAGGGGTTGTTGGGGGTTGTTTTCCTTTTGAAGGGATTTGTTGGGGGATTGTTATCTTTCTGAAGGGGTTGTTTGGGTTTTTTTTTAAGGGGTTATTGGGGGTTGTTTTCCTTTTGAAGGGGTTGTTGGGGGTTGTTTTCCTTTTGAAGGGGTTGTTGGAGGTTGTTTTCCTTTTGAAGGGGTTGTTGGGGGGGTTTTCCTTTTGATGGGGTTGTTGGGGTTGTTTTTTCCTTTTGAAGGGGTTGTTGGGGGTTGTTTTCCTTTTGAAGGGGTTGTTGGGGGTTTGTTTTCCTTTTGAAGGGGTTGTTTTCCTTTTGAAGGGGTTGTTGGGGGTTGTTTTCCTTTTGAAGGGGTTGTTGGGGGTTGTTTTCCTTTTGAAGGGGTTGTTGGGGGTTGTTTTCCTTTTGAAAGGGTTGTTGGGGATTGGTTTTCTTTTGAAGGGGTTGTTGGGGTTGTTTTCCTTTTGAAGGGGTTTTTGGGTTGTTTTTTCCTTTTGAAGGGGTTGTTGGGGGTTGTTTTCCTTTTGAAGGGGTTGTTGGGGGTTGTTTTCCTTTTGATGGGGTTGTTGGGGGTTGTTTTCCTTTTGAAAGGGTTGTTTGGGGTTGTTTTCCTTTTAAAGGGGTTTTGGGGGTTGTTTTCCTTTTGAAGGGGTTGTTGGGGGTTGTTTTCCTTTTGAAGGGGTTGTTGGGGGGTTGTTTTCCTTTTGAAGGGGTTGTTGGGGGTTGTTTTCCTTTTGAAGGGGTTGTTGGGGGGTTGTTTTCCTTTTGAAGGGGTTGTTGGGGGTTGTTTTCCTTTTGAAGGGGTTGTTGGGGGTTGTTTTCCTTTTGAAGGGGTTGTTGGGGGTTGTTTTCCTTTTGAAAGGGTTGTTGGGGGTTGTTTTCCTTTTGAAGGGGGTTGTTTGGGGTTGTTTTCCTTTTGATGGGGTTGTTGTGTTGTTTTTCCTTTTGAAAGGGTTGTTTGGGTTGTTTTCCTTTTGATGGGGTTGTTGGGGGTTGTTTTCCTTTTGATGGGGTTGTTGGGGGTTGTTTTCCTTTTGATGGGGTTGTTGGGGGTTGTTTTCCTTTTGAAGGGGTTGTTGGTTGTTGTTTTCCTTTTGAAGGGGTTTTGGTTGTTGTTTTCCTTTTTGAAGGGGTTGTTGGGGGTTGTTTTCCTTTTGAAGGGGTTGTTGGGGGTTGTTTTCCTTTTGAAGGGGTTGTTGGGGGGTTGTTTTCCTTTTGAAGGGGTTGTTGGGGGTTGTTTTCCTTTTGAAGGGGTTGTTGGGGGTTGTTTTCCTTTTGAAGGGGTTGTTGGGGGTTGTTTTCCTTTTGAAGGGGTTGTTGGGGGTTTGTTTTCCTTTTGAAGGGGTTGTTGGAGTTTTGTTTTTCCTTTTGAAGGGGTTGTTGGGGATTGTTTTTCCTTTTGAAGGGGTTGTTGGGGTTTGTTTTCCTTTTGAAGGGGTTGTTGGGGTTTGTTTTCCTTTTGAAGGGGTTGTTGGGGTTTGTTTTCCTTTTGAAGGGGTTGTTTGGGGGTTGTTTTCCTTTTGGAAGAGGGTTGTTTGGGGGTCGTTTTCCTTTTGAAGGGGATGTTGTGGGTTTGTCTTCCTTTTGAAGGGGTTGTTGGGGGTTTGTTTTCCTTTTGAAGGGGTTGTTGGGGTTTGTTTTCCTTTTGAAGGGGTTGTTGGGGTTTGTTTTCCTTTTGAAGGGGTTGTTGGGGGTTTGTTTTCCTTTTGAAGGGGTTGTTGGGGTTTGTTTTCCTTTTGAAGGGTTGTTTGGGGTTGTTTTTTCCTTTTGAAGGGGTTGTTTGGGGTTGTTTTCCTTTTGAAGGGGTTGTTGGGTTTTTTCCTTTTGAAGGGGTTGTTGGGGTTTGTTTTCCTTTTGAAGGGGTTGTTGGGGGTTTGTTTTCCTTTTGAAGGGGTTGTTGGGGTTTGTTTTCCTTTTGAAGGGGTTGTTGGGGGTTTGTTTTCCTTTTGAAGGGGTTGTTGGGGGTTTGTTTTCCTTTTGAAGGGGTTGTTGGGGTTTGTTTTCCTTTTGAAGGGGTTGTTGGGGTTTGTTTTCCTTTTGAAGGGGTTGTTGGGGGTTTGTTTTCCTTTTGAAGGGGTTGTTGGGGTTTGTTTTCCTTTTGAAGGGGTTGTTGGGGGTTTGTTTTCCTTTTGAAGGGGTTGTTGGGGGTTGTTTTCCTTTTGAAGGGGTTGTTGGGGGGTTGTTTTCCTTTTGAAGGGGTTGTTGGGGGTTGTTTTCCTTTTGAAGGGGTTGTTTGGGGGTTGTTTTCCTTTTGAAGGGGTTGTTGGGGGTTGTTTTCCTTTTGAAGGGGTTGTTGGGGGTTGTTTTCCTTTTGAAGGGGTTGTTTGGGGGTTGTTTTCCTTTTGAAGGGGTTGTTGGGGGTTGTTTTCCTTTTGAAGGGGTTGTTGGGGGTTGTTTTCCTTTTGAAGGGGTTGTTGGGGGTTGTTTTCCTTTTGAAGGGGTTGTTGTTTTCCTTTTGAAGGGGTTTTTGGTTGTTGTTTTCCTTTTGAAGGGGTTGTTGGGGGTTGTTTTCCTTTTGAAGGGGTTGTTGGGGGTTGTTTTCCTTTTTTTTTTTTGAAGGGGTTGTTTGGGGGTTGTTTTCCTTTTGATGGGGTTGTTGGGGGTTGTTTCCTTTGAAGGGGTTGTTGGGGGTTGTTTTCCTTTTGAAGGGGTTGTTTGGGGGTTGTTTTCCTTTTGATGGGGTTGTTGGGGGGTTTTGTTTTCCTTCTGAAGGGGTTGTTGGGGTTTGTTTTCCTTTTGAAGGGGTTGTTGGGGGTTGTTTTCCTTTTGAAGGGGTTGTTGGGGTTTGTTTTCCTTTTGAAGGGGTTGTTGGGGATTGTTTTCCTTTTGAAGGGGTTGTTGGGGGTTTGTTTTCCTTTTGAAGGGGTTGTTTGGGGGTTGTTTTCTTTTGAAGGGTTGTTTGGGGGTTGTTTTCCTTTTGAAGGGGTTGTTGGGGATTGTTTTCCTTTTGAAGGGGTTGTTGGGGGTTGTTTTCCTTTTGAAGGGGTTGTTGGGGGTTTGTTTTCCTTTTGAAGGGGTTGTTGGGGTTTGTTTTCCTTTTGAAGGGGTTGTTTGGGGGTTGTTTTCCTTTTGAAGGGGTTGTTTGGGGGTTGTTTTCCTTTTGAAGGGGTTGTTGGGTTTTTTTCCTTTTGAAGGGGTTGTTGGGGGTTTGTTTTCCTTTTGAAGGGGTTGTTGGGGTTTGTTTTCCTTTTGAAGGGGTTGTTGGGGTTTGTTTTCCTTTTGAAGGGGTTGTTGGGGGTTTGTTTTCCTTTTGAAGGGGTTGTTGGGGTTTGTTTTCCTTTTGAAGGGGTTGTTGGGGGTTTGTTTTCCTTTTGAAGGGGTTGTTGGGGTTTGTTTTCCTTTTGAAGGGGTTGTTGGGGTTTGTTTTCCTTTTGAAGGGGTTGTTGGGGGTTTGTTTTTTCCTTTTTGAAGGGGTTGTTGGGGTTTTTTCTTTTTGAAGGGGTTGTTGGGGGTTTGTTTTCCTTTTGAAGGGGTTGTTGGGGGTTTGTTTTCCTTTTGAAGGGGTTGTTTGGGGGTTGTTTTCCTTTTGAAGGGGTTGTTGGGGATTGTTTTCCTTTTGAAGGGGTTGTTGGGGGTTGTTTTCCTTTTGAAGGGGTTGTTGGGGGTTGTTTTCCTTTTGAAGGGGTTGTTTGGGGGTTGTTTCCTTTTGAAGGGGTTGTTTGGGGGTTGTTTTTCCTTTTGAAGACACACACACACACACACACACACACACACACACACACACACACACACACACACACACACACACACACACACACACACACACACACACACATATATATAATTATATATATATATATGTATGTATATGAACAGGGAGTTGGGAGGAGAGGCATAGCGCACAAGCGGAAGGTATGAAAGAACAAAATATTTATTTATATAGATTATGAATAATGTCAATAAGAAATGAAACTAAAAAATAATCATACAGTGTGTGTGTGTGGGGGGGGGGGAGGCCATGTTTTACAAACAAAAAATCAAAGAAAAAATTATATATGGGAAAGAGTGGTTATGGTTTACACACAGAAAATCATAAATACAAAAAAAGGATAAACGTACAAAAAATAAACTTATAACGATGAAGGAAAAATCAAATCAAATCTACGAAGGAATTGAAGTTCTATAATCAAATATCCCTTTCGATTCTTCTATTTTTTGTTTGTTTGTTTGTTTGTTTAATCTGCTGAACCTAAAACCGCATATCCGCATCAATGTAGGTTCATATGGACAATTTTCTACTCATGCCAATCAGACGCCAATTGTCTTAGCAATTTCAGATAAGAGAACAACGGCTTCGAAATGAGAAAAAAATAAAGAGTACCAATTGACGGTTAACCGGATGATTAAACAGCCAAGTGCAACCGGGATGGCGAATTTTCCGGTTCTTTTCTCAAGCGGAATTACGGCGCTGCGATCTCATCTCGGAGACGTCGACTCTCTCCTTCTCTCGCTCTCTCTATTTAGCTATTTATCTCTCTCTCCCTCTCTCCCTCCCCTTCCTCTTCTCCCTTCTTCCCTCCCCCTCTCTTTCTACCTCTCCCTCCCCCTCCCTGTCACCCTTCCCCTTCCCCCTTCTTCCCCCTCTCTTTCTACCTCTCCCTCCCCCTCCCTGTCACCCTTCCCCCTCTCCCTCTCCCTCCCTGTCACCTTTCCCCTTCCCTTTCTTCACCTTCCCTCCCCCCATCCCTCCTTCTCTTCTTCTCCCCCCTTCGCTGAGTGAGTGGATAAGTGAGTTAATGAGCAGGTGTTTGTGGGTGTTTGTGTGTTTAGATCTTCGGCGTGTCATCTCCGTTGACTTGAAAGCGATTGTTGTCTGTGTCGTTCCTTGCAGTGATCGTGCAATACGGGCTATTTTGTGATTGGGTGTACGGTATTCCGTTTGTGTTTCTCCTTGTCTGTTTATCTTTCGCTTTCTTTTTTTCTGTTTTGTTTGTTTGTTTCTTTTTCTCTCTTTTGTCTTTCTCTGTCTATGCCCCCCCTCTCTGTTTTCCTTTTGAAGGGGTTGTTGGGGGTTGTTTTCCTTTTGAAGGGGTTGTTTGGGGGTTGTTTTCCTTTTGAAGGGGTTGTTGGGGGTTGTTTTCCTTTTGAAGGGGTTGTTGGGGGTTTGTTTTCCTTTTGAAGGGGTTGTTTGGGGGTTGTTTTCCTTTTGAAGGGGTTGTTTGGGGGTTGTTTTCCTTTTGAAGGGGTTGTTGGGGGTTGTTTTCCTTTTGAAGGGGTTGTTGGGGGTTGTTTTCCTTTTGAAGGGGTTGTTGGGGGTTGTTTTCCTTTTGAAGGGGTTGTTGTTCGAAACAAAAGCGCGAAAGGGAAATGCAGGAAAATACATGAATATGCCTGTCCTCTTGTATGTCTTGCTGTTTTCCTTCGTTGTTTTGTTTTCAATTTGTTCAGCAGTTGTTGTTATTTTGAAGTTGGTGTATATATAAATATATTTTATTTTGTGTGTGTTTTTTTTTCTCGTATTTTAGTGGTGTTTTTGTCAGTGTTTTTTTTTTTCTCTCTCTCTCTTTGCTGGTATTTTTGTTGTTGGTATTTTTTTTTATGTTATTTTTGTTGTTGTTGTTTTCGTTTCATTGTTTTGTGTTATTGATTTTGATGTTCTACTTCTTTGTTTGTTTGTGTTTATGATGGTTTATGTGTTGGTGTTTTATGTATATATGTTTTGTTGATTTATTGTTGTTGTTTTAATTTCGATGATCTTGTATTTTATTGTTGTTGTTGTTGTTGTTGTTGTTGTTGTCGGTATTGTTTTTATCATTGCTGCTTTTGCTTTGCATTAGAGGTTGAATCAGCGAGAGGC
>BOPN01008954.1:7500-38405 GCA_017312705.2 Penaeus japonicus | reverse complement strand
TATATATATATATGTATATATGTGTGTGTGTGCGTGTGCGTGTGCGTGTGCGTGTGCGTGTGCGTGTGCGTGTGCGTTTGTGTTTGTGTATGTGTGTGTATTAATCTAAACTGTTTTATTTCTATAGTTTCTTTAATTACTCAAAAGTGAGATTTTCCAGTTGTTACTAGACTGATAGTCCTTGCAACTTCTGAAGAATTAATTTACTGAACAATTTTGGCGAGAACATCCACTGAGCATTTTATTATTTATTTTACTGACACTCTGGTAGTATTGATAATTTTAGATATTAATTAAGTCATTTTCCATTGAATTACATGTAATAATATTTACACAATTATGTTTAATCATTTATTTCCACAGATGTATGTATTAAACAGTTTACTGGTTACAAGCAAGAAACAACGAACAATAGTATATAAGTGATGAAAAACTACTATCATGGCAACTATTATTAACGAATCGATCAAATAATAATTTTGCTTTGAAACAAACAGATGGCAAGCACGTGTGTTGACAACCAACTATAAATGACAATCCTGTAATCTGCTCTTTGATACTTACATTACAATTCCGCCACTACGCCATTTATACAGGGCGATAAACGCGCATTACAGCCCACTGAATAATATGCCAAGTACGAAATGATTGCAGATAATATGCCAAGTACAAAATGATTGCAGATACAGTGCTTAGTGTACCCAAACATTAGGAGTAACAGTATCGACAAATCAAATTAAATAGATTTTAACTAGAGAATACATAATGGCACGTCGGAAATACAATGTCACTATCCTTATATAAAATTAAACAGATTTTAACTAGAGAATACATAAAGGCAAGTCGGTAATACAATATCACTGTCCTTATTCGCACTCCGAAAACATGACCATCTTAGTAATGGCGACTATAACTCCATTATTTAATGAAATCTCCTCAGGTTCACTATGCATAACTATGCCTTCGTATTGTTTTCGTACCTTCACTATTTATTACCAGGGGACCAGCAGCAACGCGTCTTCCACCCATAATTTAAAAAAACATGCAGGTTCGTACCGCGCTTCATTCTTATACTCAAGATACGGAGACCGAATGATAAACAAACATTCTTTGTCGGTGGATGGGGAGGGGCGGAGGGGGGAGGGGGGAGGGGATGGGAAGAAATAACGGTAATGAGGATAAAGATAGGAATGGAAAGGCGAAGGACGGGAACGATGGTAATGGTAATACTGAGGAGGGGAATAGCAATGGTAATAATGAGGAGGAGAATGCTAATGGTAATGATTATTGAGGATAACAATAATGATTGTAATGATCAGAAGAAAAGTGATAATGACGAGGGAGGAGGAATATACTAATGGTGAAGAAGAGAAAAAAAAATAATAAGGAGAATATCATACAATCATAGGTAACACATCATAACATATATGTAAAAAAAAGAACAAATAAGTGCATATGTAAATATGATAAATATGTAAATATGTAAATATTCAAGTCTAAAGTAACCTTGCAATTTTAAAAAAGCGAATTTCTGAAGTCGATTACCCAACAAATGTCGCAACTCATATTAAATCTCTAGAACTCACGCACTCCTCCGTTTGACCTCATTTAACCCAAAGGTCAACCAACTATCTACAAGCCACTGCATCTATACTTCGGAAAGGCTTTCCCACTTTACGAATTCCTCTGCATCTATACTTCGGAAAAGCTTTCCGAAATTCCGAATTCCTCTACATCTATACTTCGTAATGGCTATCCGAAATTCCGAAATTCATCTACATCTATACTTCGGAAAAGCTTTCCGAATTCCTCCCAACCGCGCTTCGTTTCATACAAAACCCTTCGACTCGCCATTCGAAGCACCACACCTTCTTCGAGATGCAGTTACGTCACAAAACCCCGAAGCCATGACGTCAGTCCGTACTTGAGGATGACGTCAGAGAGAGGAGGGAAGATGAGATGGTCGAAATCCAATTGGATGATGAGGTGATTATCGTCCTTCCGATAGACATTTTGCAGAACCTGTTTTCGGATGCGGCTGACGAAGTATTGACGTATTTCTAATTGCGTTTTCTTGTACTGTGTGTAAATTTTATGAATAAAACATCGCTAAAGTATGTGTGTATATGAATGAATCACAAATACAGACACACTGACGTGCTCACATAAATATAATAAAACAGCCACGAGATGACCGAAATGAGATGTTTTTAATGACAACAAAATTAAACAGATTTTAACAAGAGAATACTGAATGGCACGTCGGTAATACAACAAAAACAACTGTGGGTGAAATTAATCCATATTGAATCTAGATTTCATATGCACAGAATATCTTTAAATGTGTGATTCAAGTTCTAGATTGCCCTTTTAATAATTACATCTTTTCATCAAAGAAATTGTAAAAACACGTAGACAAAGCCATAGTAGTATAAAAAAATCTTTAATTAATAAGAAAGTGAAATGAAATATAATAAAAGGAAATTAAAATGGTAGCAACCATTATATTGTATGGAAACCCCACTTTCAGAAAAAATATAAATTTGTTTAGAATGTAGTACTTCCGTTTTCAAAGTCCGTCTGACCTTATCTGACATCAGAATGACCTGATGTTACCTTAAGCAGGAATCCCCTGACCTTACACACTACACACTTACGCACTGATCCATTTCGTTTCACTCCTTGTCATTATGTAATGTATGTACAGTCATCTATTTTTACATAATTTTATTTCTTTATATCATTATTGATACTTGGAATAAATTTGCGTCAAATGGTATTGGGATCTTTCATAGTAACTACAAATACAAATAATTGAATTCAAACAAGACACCGTTTCAAATATCCATATATATGAATGCTGCCCCTAATTATTCAGCATATTATGGAAAGCAAAGAATCAATTTATTTAAATTTCCACATATTCTTTCACATCAATGAGCATCTACTTAATTTCATTATCAGTTAAGTGATTGATCATCTATCTGACTTCACCCTTTAGGACATCGGAAGTTCTCATAAACGGTTCCCTATTTTGTGTAAAATGAAAAACAAATCCTTTATAAAATCATGGGTTATTTATCTAAGCGTATGTCAATCATTAATTCATGCATTGTGTTTGTAACTCATTTGGTATCTGGTAAGATATTTCTTTGTTTATATGTATGGAATATGTGAATTTATATATATATATATATATATATATATATATATATATATATATATATATTTATATGTCTATATATCTATATATGTTTATCTGTCTATATATCTATATATGTTTATCTGTCTATATATCTATATATGTTTATATACATGTAAATACATATATATGTATAAATATACATACATATATATATATATATATATATATATATATATATATATATATACACATCCATATATATGTATATATATACATATATATATGTATATATATATATATATATATATATATATATATATATATATATATATATATATATATATATATATATATATATATATATATGTATGTATATATGTATATATAAAGAGAGAGAGAGAAGTATTTCGTTAACTGTTATAAAAAAGATAGATAAACATTAGTATTTTCTGTAGACTTTACGTTATAAACCCATTATCAGTTGACAACCTTCCGGTTTTCCGTTTGACCTGATTTGACATTGGTAAATCTTCGTCCCAATCCCCCCCCCCCCACCCAATACATTTAATAAAACTAAAACCCAGTGCCCAACCCCTCCCCCTCCCCCTCCCTGCACCATACAAAAGCCGACGCCGACGGTTCTCAACACCACACCTCCGCCATGCAGTCACGCCGCAGCAACACAAGGCTCCGTCGCCAGGTTGTGCTTGTGGATGACGTCATTGAGGAGGAGGACTATATGGTCGAAATCCAGTTGGGGGATGGGACGATTATGGTCCTTACGATAGAGGGATTCCAGGATTTGGTCCAGGTGCCAGAGGGAGATGAATTGTTGACTTATCTTTGATTACGGTTCTATAGACAGGTTTTAAATGTGTTATTTGTCTTTAATTTTACGTAATAAATAAACTTGAACTAAAAACGTATTTTGTTTTGGTTTACATGTGAATCAAAATTTAATAAGAGGCTCCCAGTTTCGCTGGAATAGCAGTCGCAATATACATATAGAATATATAAGTATTCATCGTATAACATGATAGTAGAGATTGAGTACAGTCTACTGAACAATCTCTTAATTCTAAAAACATGCAGTAGGTCAACTGAACGTATAATCACAGCAGTGAGTTCTGAAATATTGAACTAGAGTTTGCAACTTTCAACCCAATACCAGGCGTGAAAAAGGGACGGTAGATAGACAAATAATCAAATGTTCACTTTCATACAACGTACGTTATGTAGGTATCAATAATGATCATTATCACAAGTGCTGTAGCATTCACACACAAATGATGATACAGGCTCAGCAATGGCATATTTCGTTTCTGCTGTGGCTGTTTTATTATACATATCAATCAATGACACAGTAAGCCGACAGCCTCTTTAGGGGAATTATTCTATCGCTTTAAACAGAAGAATAAAAGATAGTTTTAATACTTTTCGTATTGCCTGAATGAATCCATCGAATTCCATGAAAACAATGCAGAATCATGAAATGAAACAACTATGGTTGATTTTTTTTCCGTTGAAACTACCAAACATGCAGTCATTTACCCGTTTCGGATGTCCTGATTCCGCTTGACCTCATTTGACATCAGAATCATCTTAGGTTATTTTTAAAGGTCATCTGACCTTATAATACACCAATCCAATGTCCGCTAAGCAATCTAATATCAGTAACTCTTAATCGCCTTATTGATGCATGGAATTACTTCATTGCAAATGGTATTGGGATCTTTGATAGCAACGCTGTAAAACAGATCATGAAAGGCACAGCACTCATATGAGGGACGCTCTCAAATATGCAAACATAAACACGTTGTATCTGATTTCTCATATTTGCATTCGAGGCAATAAGTCCTCATTTATTTCAGTTCCCTAATACTTTTGCACATTGATGAATATTTACTTAGTATCACTTCTAATGAAGTAAGAGATCAACCTATAGTCATGTTTGACAATAAACGTGCAGTGCATCTAGAGACTTTTATAACCATTGGCCTATTTTGTGTGAGAGAAAAGAAGTATTTTCTTGAATGGACTAATGACTTACTTAGAAATATTTTTAAAAAAATATCAGTAACGGAAATTGCATAGGAAATTTATAGAATTACTCATATCAACTGTTGTTCATTTGAGAAGATATCAGGTCTATGCCCCTTTCTGTGTGTGTATAAATATATATGTTTCTATATACATACACACACATACAAAGACATGCACACATGCATATATGGAATACTTCGTTTTCTAAAGGTCTGTATCCCATTTTGTGAATATCTCTATATATACATGTTTCAAGTCTGTAATCCTTTCTGTGACATATATATTTTAAAGCAGCATGATTTTACTGAGTACCATTAACTGATGTGAGAAAATTGAATATATATAAAAACATTGTTTTTTTTCATTCCGGTTAACCTCGCTTGCCTCTTTCAAAAGTCCGTTTGACCTGATTTGATATTGGTAAATCACGGTAAATCTTCGTCCCTATCCCCCCCCCCCCACCCAATACCTTTAAGAAAACAAAAACCCAGTGCCCTACCCCCTCCCCCTCCCCGCACCACCATACAAAAGCCGACGCCAACGGTTCTCAACACCACACCTCCGCCATGCAGTCACGCCGCAGCAACACAAGGCTCCGTCGCCAGGTTGTGCTTGTGGATGACGTCATTGAAGAGGAGGACTATATGGTCGAAATCCAGTTGGGTGATGGGACGATTATGGTCCTTACGATAGAGGGATTCCAGGATTTAGTCCAGGTTCCAGAGGGAAATGAATTGTTGACTTATCTTTGATAAGTCAGGTTTTAGATGTGTTATTTGTCTTTAGTTTCACATAATAAATAAACTTTAACCAAAAACACTAAAAACATATTTTGTTTTGGTTTACATGTGAATCAAAATTTAAAAGGAGGCTCCCAGTTTCGCTGGAATAGCAGTCGAAATATATATGGAATAATGCCATATCGATATACTAGTATTAATCGTACGACATATGATAGTAAATAACCTTTACTGAACAATCCCTAAATCCTTAAGGACATGTACTTAATTATCAATCAAAAACATGCAGTAGGTCAACTGAACGTATAATCACAACAGTGACTTCTGAAATAGTATACTAGAATTTGCAACTTTCAACCTAATATCAGACGTGAAAAAAGGATGGTAGATAGACAAATAACCATATGTTCGCTTTCATACAACGTGGGTTAGTGTATGTATCAATAATGATCATTATCACAAGTGCAGTAACATTCACACACATATGATGATACAGACACAGCAATAACGAAATGACATATTTCGTTTCTACTGTGGCTGTTTTTATTATACATATCAATCAATGACACAGTAAGCTGACAGTATCTTTAGGGGAATTATTCTATCGCTTTAAACAGGAGAATAAAAGATAGTTTTAGTATTTTTCGTATCGCATGAATGAATACATCGAATTCCATGAAAGCAATGCAGAATCATGAAATGAAACAAATATGGTTGATTTTTCTTTCGTTGAGACTACCCAGCATCCAAATTTACCCGTTTCGGATGTCCTGATTCCGTTTGACCTCATTTGACATCAGAATCATCTTCCGTTATTTTTAAAAGTCATATGACTTTATAATACACCAATCCAATGTCCTCTAAGCAATCTGTTATCAGCAACTCTTATTGATGCATGGAAATTCTTCATTGCAAATGGTAATGGGATCTTTCATAGCAACGCTGTAAACCCGATCACGAAAGGCACATACGAGGGACGTTCTCAAATATGCAAACATAAACACGTATCTGATTTCTCATATTTGCATTCGAGGCAATATGCCCTCATTTACTTCAGTTTCCTCATACTTTTGCACATCGATGAATACTTACTTAGTATCATTTCTAATGAAGTAAGAGATCGACCTATAGTCATGTTTGACGGTGAACGTGCAGTGCAATTAGATACTTTTATAACCAATGGCCTATTTTGTGTGAGAGAAAAGTTTTTCTTGAATGAAGCAATGGCACATACAAAGACGCGCGCACATGTATATACGGAATAGTTCGTTTTCTAAAGGTCTGTATCCCATTTTTATGAATATATATATATATATATATATATATATATATATATATATATATATATATATATATATGTGTGTGTGTGTGTGTGTGTTTCAAAACATACACACTCATATGTAGAATCACACATATATCCATATATGAAATATTTCGTTTTCTAAAAGTCTATACTCCTTTCTATAACACATATATTTTAAAGCAGCATGATTTTACTGTGTACAATTAACTTATGTGAGAAAATTGAATATATATATATAACAACATTGACTTTTTGCAATCTAGACTATAAACTAAGGGTTATTTTACATATGTTCGGTTAACGTCGCCTGCCTCTTTCAAAAGGCCGTTTGACCTGATTTGACACTGATAAATCATATAACTCTTCGTCCAGTGCCCAAACCCTCCCCCTCCCCCTCCCTGCACCACCATACAAAAGCCGACGCCGACGGTTCTCAACACCACACCTCCGCCATGCAGTCACGCCGCAGCAACACAAGGCTCCGTCGCCAGGTTGTGCTTGTGGATGACGTCATTGAGGAGGAGGACTATATGGTCGAAATCCAGTTGGGGGATGGGACGATTATGGTCCTTACGATAGAGGGATTCCAGGACTTGGTCCAGGTGCCAGAGGGAGATGAATTGTTGACTTATCTTTAATTACGGTTCTATAGACAGGTTTTAGATGTGTTATTTGTCTTTATTTTTACATAATAAATAAACTTTAATCAAAAACATTTTGTTTTGGTTTACATGTGAATCAAAATATAATAAGGACTCCTAGTTTCGCTGGAATAGCAGTCGAAATATATATGGAATAATGTCATAGATGTTCATCGCATAACATATGATAGCAGAGAATGTATACAGTTTACTGAACAATCCCTAAATTCTAAAGGACATGTACTTAATTATCAATAAAAAAAATACAGTAGGTCAACTGAACATATAATCACAGCAGTGAGTTCTGAAATCGTGAACTAGAGTTTGCAACTTTCAACCTAATACCAGACGTGAAAAAAGGATGGTAGATAGACAAATAACCATATGTTCGCTTTCATACAACGTGGGTTAGTGTATGTATCAATAATGATCATTATCACAAGTGCAGTAACATCCATACACATATGATGATACAGACACAACAATAACGAAATGACATTTCGTTTCTACGGTGGCACAATGACACAGTAAGCCGACAGCCTCTTTAGGGGAATTATTCTATCGCTTTAAACTGGAGAATAAAAGATAGTTTTAGTATTTTTCGTATCGTATGAATTTCATAAAAGCAATACAGAATCATGGAATGAAACAACTATGGTTGATTTTTCTTTCGTTGAAACTATCAAACATGGAAAGTAATTTACCCGTTTCGGATGTCCAGAATCCGAATCATTTGACATCAGAATCATCTTAGGTCATTAGGTCATCTGACCTAATAATACACCAATCCAATGTTCGCTAAGCTATCTAATGCGAATAACTCTTAATTGCCTTATGATGCATGGAATTACTTCATTGCAAATGGTATTGGGATCTTTGATAGCAACGGTGTAAAACAGATCATGAAAGGCATAACACTCACATGAGGGACGTCCTCAAATATGCAAACATAAACACGTATCTAATTTCTCATATTTGCATTCGAGGTAATAAGTCCTCATTTATTTCAGTTTCCTCATACTTTTATACATTAATGAATATTTACTTAGTATCACTTCTAATGAAGTAACAGATCAACCTATAGTCATGTTTGACAGTGAACATACAGTGCAATTAGATACTTTTTTAACCATTGGCCTATTTTGTGAGAGAGAAAAGAAGTATTTTCTTGAATTAAGTAATGATTTACTTATTTAGAAATATTTTTTAAAATGCTGATGTCATTAATAGAAATTGCATAGGATTGTATAGTTTTTTTTAGGATTACTCATATCGACTTCTGTTCATTTGAGAAGATATCAGGTCTATACCCCTTTTAGTGTGTATATAAATATATGTTTCTATGAACATACGCACACATACAAAGACACGCACACATGTATAAATGGAATACTTTGTTTTCTAAAGGTCTGTATCCTATTTTTTTGTGAATATATTTATGTATACATGTTTCAAGTCTAAAATCCTTTCTGTGACATATATATTTTAAAGCAGCATGATTTTGCTGAGTACCATTAACTGATGTGAGAAAATTGAATATATATAACAATATCAATATTTTTTGCAATCTAGACTATAAACTGAGGGTCATTTTACACATGTCCGGTTAACCTCGCTTCCCTCTTTCAAAAGTTCGTTTGACCTGATTTGACATTGGTAAATCTCGGTAAATCTTCGTCCCTACCCCCCCTCCCCACCCAATACCTTTAAGAAAACAAAAACCCAGTGCCCTACCCCTTCCCCCTCCCCCTCCCCGCACCACCATACAAAAGCCGACGCCGACGGTTCTCAACACCACACCTCCGCCATGCAGTCACGCCGCAGCAACACAAGGCTCCGTCGCCAGGTTGTGCTTGTGGATGACGTCATTGAGGATGAGGATTATATGGTCGAAATCCAGTTGGGGGATGGGACGATTATAGTCCTTACGATAGAGGGATTCCAGGACTTGGTCCAGGTGCCAGAGGAAGATGAATTGTTGACTTATCTTTAATTACGGTTCTATAGACAGGTCTTAGATGTGTTATTTGTCTTTATTTTTACATAATAAATAAACTTGAACTAAAAACGTATTTTGTTTTGGTTTACATATGAATCAAAATTTAATGAGAGTCTCCGAGTTTCGCTGGAACAGCAGTTGAAATATATATGATATAATGTCATATCCATATATAAGTATTCATCGCATGATAGTAGAGAGTGTGTACAGTTTACTGAACAATCCCTAAATTCTAAAGGACATGTATTTAATTATCAATAAAAAATACAGTAGGTCAACTGAACATATAATCACAGCAGTGACTTCTGAAATAGTAAACTAGAGTTTGCAACTTTCAACCTAATACCAGACGTGAAAAAAAGATGGTAGACTGTTAACCATATGTTCGCTTTCATACAACGTGGGTTAGTGTATTTATCAATAATGATCATTATCACAAGTGCAGTAACATTCACACATATATGATACGGACAGAGCAATAACGAATGACATATCGTTTCTACTGTGGCTGTATTTTATCATACATATCAATCATTGACACAGTAAGCTGACAGCCTCTTTAGGGGAATTATTCTATCGCTTTAAACAAAAGAATAAAAGATAGGTTTGCAGAATTATGAAATGAAACATAACTATGGTTAATTTTTCTTTCGTTGAAACTACCCAACATCCGAAGTCATTTACCCATTTCGGATGTCCTGATTCCGCTTGACCTCATTTGACATCAGAATCATCTTCGGTCATTTTTAAAAGTCATCTGACCTTATAATATAGCTATTCAATTCTTCCTCATTACGAATGGTATTGGGATCTTTGATACCAACGCTGTAAAACAGATCATGAAAAGCACAGTACTCATATAAGGGTCGTTCTCAAATATGCAAACATAAACACGTTGTATCTGATTTCTCATATTTGCATTCGAGGCAATAAGTCCTCATTTATTTCAGTTTCCTCATACTTTTGCACATTGATGAATATTTACTTAGTATCACTTCTAATGAAGTAAGAGATCAACCTATAGTCATGTTTGACAATAAACGTCCAGTGCATCTAGAGACTTCTATAACTATTGGCCTATTTTGTGTAAGGGAAAAGAAGTATTTTCTTGAATGGACTAATGATTTACTTATTTATAAATATTTCAAAAAATGATACCATTAATGGAAACTGCATAGGATTGCGTAGGAATTTTATAGAATTACTCATATCAACTGTTGTTCGTTTGAGAAGATATCAGGTCTATAACCCTTTCTGTGTGTATATAAATATATGGTTATTTATCCTTTCTTCACGTCTGGTATTAGGTTGAAAATTGTATACTCTTGTTCAGGATTTCAGAAGTCAGTGTTATGTGTTCGGTTGACCTACTGTATTTCTTGGTTGATAATTAAGCATATGTCCTTTAGAATTATGGGTATGTTCATTAAATTGTACACAATCTCTACTACCATGTGTAATGCGATGAATACTTATATATTTGCATGACATTATTCCATGTAAACCAAAACGTTTTTAATTAAAGTTTATTTATTATGTAAAAATAAAGACAAACAACACATCTAAAACCTGTCTATAGAACCGTAATCAAAGATAAGTCAACAATTCATCTCCCTCTGGCACCTGGACCAAATCCTGGAATCCCTCTATCGTAAGGACCATAATCGTCCCATCCCCCAACTGGATTTCGACCATATAGTCCTCCTCCTCAATGACGTCATCCACAAGCACAACCTGGCGACGGAGCTTTGTGTTGCTGCGGCGTGACTGCATGGCGGAGGTGTGGTGTTGAGAACCGTCGGCGTCGGCTTTTGTATGGTGGTGCAGGGAGGGGAGGGGGAGGGGGGTAGGGCACTGGGTTTTAGTTTTCTTAAAGGTATTGGGTGGGGGGGGGGGGTGGGACGAAGAAGTGATTTACCAATGTCAAATCAGGTCAAACGGAAAACCGGAAGGTTGTCAACTGATAATGGGTTTATAACGTAAAGTCTACAGAAAATACTAATGTTTATCTATTTTTTTTATAACAGTTAACGAAATACTTTCTCTCTCTTTATATATACATATTTACATACATACATATATATATATATATATATATATATATATATATATATATATATATATATATACATATATATGGATATATATATATATATATATATATATATGTATATTTATACATATATATACATATATATATACATATATATGTATTTACATGTATATATATACATATATATACATATATATGTATTTACATGTATATATATACATATATAAATATATAGACAGATAAACATATATAGATATATAGACATATAAACATATATATATATATATATATATATATATATATATATATATATATATATATATATATATATAAATTCACATATTCCATACATATAAACAAAGAAATATCTTACCAGATACCAAATGAGTTACAAACACAATGCATGAATTAATGATTGACATACGCTTAGATAAATAGCCCATGATTTTATAAAGGATTTGTTTTTCATTTTACACAAGATAGGGAACCGTTTATGAGAACTTCCGATGTCCTAAAGGGTGAAGTCAGATAGATGATCAATCACTTAATGAAATTAAGTAGATGCTCATTGATGTGAAAGAATATGTGGAAATTTAAATAAATTGATTCTTTGCTTTCCATAATATGCTGAATAATTAGGGGCAGCATTCATATATATGGATATTTGAAAAGGTGTCTTGTTTGAATTCAATTATTTGTATTTGTAGTTACTATGAAAGATCCCAATACCATTTGACGCAAATTTATTCCAAGTATCAATAATGATATAAAGAAATAAGATTATGTAAAAATAGATGACTGTACATACATTACATAATGACAAGGAGTGAAACGAAATGGATCAGTGCGTAAGTATGTAGTGTGTAAGGTCAGGGGATTCCTGCTTAAGGTAACATCAGGTCATTCTGATGTCAGATAAGGTCAGACGGAGTTTGAAAACGGAAGTACTACATTCTAAACAAAGTTATATTATTTCTGAAAGTGGGGTTTCCATACAATATAATGGTTGCTACCATTTTAATTTCCTTTTATTATATCTAATTTCACTTTCTTATTAATTAAAGATTTTTATTTATACTACTATGGCTTTGTCTACGTGTTTTTACAATTTCTTTGATGAAAAGATGTAATTATTAAAAGGGCAATCTAGAACTTGAATCACACATTTAAAGATATTCTGTGCATATGAAATCTAGATTCAATATGGATTAATTTCACCCACAGTTGTTTTTATTGTATTACCGACGTGCCATTCAGTATTCTCTTGTTAAAATCTGTTTAATTTTGTTGTCATTAAAAACATCTCACTTCGGTCATCTCGTGGCTGTTTTATTATATTTATGTGAGCACGTCAGTGTGTCTGTATTTGCGATTCATTCATATATACACATACTTTAGCGATGTTTTATTCAAAAAATTTACACACAGTACAAGAAAACGCAATTAGAAATACGTCAATACTTCGTCAGCCGCATCCGAAAACAGGTTCTGCAAAATGTCTATCGGAAGGACTATAATCACCTCATCATCCAATTGGATTTCGACCATCTCATCCTCCCTCCTCTCTCTGACGTCATCCACAAGTACGGACTGACGTCGTGGCTTCGGGGTTTTGTGACGTAACTGCATCTCGAAGAAGGTGTGGTGCTTCGAATGGCGAGTCGAAGGGTTTTGTATGAAACGAAGCGCGGTTGGGAGGAATTCGGAAAGCTTTTCCGTAGTATAGATGCAGAGGAATTTCGGAATTTCGGATAGCCATTACGAAGTATAGATGTAGATGAATTTCGGAATTTCGGATAGCCATTACGAAGTATAGATGCAGAGGAATTCGGTATTTCGGATAGCCATTCCGAAGTATAGATGCAGAGGAATTCGGAATGTCGGATAGCCATTCCGAAGTATAGATGCAGAGGAATTCGTAAAGTGGGAAAGCCTTTCCGAGGTATAGATGCACATGCAGTGGTTTGTAGATAGTCGGTTGACCTTTGGGGGGCCTTTGGGTTAAATGAGGTCAAACGGAGGAGTGAGTGAGGAGTTCTGGAGATTTATATGAGTTGCGACATTTGTTGGGTAATCGACTTCAGAAATTCGCTTTTTTAAAATTGCAAGGTTACTTGGAAGAACTGTTATAAAACATTTTTTTATCATATTTACATATGCACTTATTTGTTGTTTTTGTAATTACATTTATGTAATGATATGTTACCTATGATTGTATGATATCCTCCTTATCATTATTTTTTTTTCTCTTCTTCACCTTTAGTATATTCCTCCTCCCTCGTCATTATCATTTTTCTTCTGATTATTACAATTATTATTATCCACAATAAAAACATTACAGTTACCATTATCCTCATTATTACCATTACCATTCTCCTCCTCATTATTACCATTACCATTCTCCTCATTATTATCATTACTATTCCCCTCCTCATTGTTACCATTACCATTCTCCTCCTCATTATTACCATTACCATTCCCCTCATTATTACCATTACCATCGTTCCCGTATCATCATTACCGTTATTTCTTCCCATCCCCTCCCCCCTCCGCCCCTCCCCATCCACCGACAAAGAATGTTTGTTTATCATTCGGTCTCCGTAACATGAGTACAAGAATGAAGCGCGGTACGAACCTGCATGTTTTTTTAAATTATGGGTGGAAGACGCGTTGCTGCAGATCCCCTGGTAATAAATAGTGAAGGTACGAAAACAGTACGAAGGCATAGTTATGCATAGTGAACCTGAGGAGATTTCATTAAATAATGGAGTTATAGTCGCCATTACTAAGATGGTCAGGTTTTTGGAGTGCGAATAAGGACAGTGATATTGTATTACCTACGTACTATTATGTATTCTCTAGTTAAAATCTGTTTAATTTTATATAAGGATAGTGATATTGTATTACCTACGTGCTATTATGTATTCTCTAGTTAAAATCTGTTTAATTTTATATAAGGATAGTGATATTGTATTACCTACGTGCCATTATGTATTATCTAGTTAAAGTCTATTTAATTTGATTTGTCAATACTGTTACTCCTAATGTTTGGGTACACTAAGCACTGTATCTGCAATCATTTTGTATTTGGCATATTATTCAGTGGGCTGTAATGCGCGTTTATCGCCCTGTATAAATGGCGTAGTGGGGGGAAGTGTAATATAAGTATCAAAGAGCAGATTACAGGATTGTCCTTTAGAGTTGGTTGTCAACACACGTGCTTGCCATCTGTTTGTTTCAAAGCAAAATTATTATTTGATCGATTCGTTAATAATAGTTGCCATGACAGTAGTTTTTCATCACTTATATACTATTGTTCGTTGTTTCTTGCTTGTAATCAATAGACTGTTTATACGTACATCTGTGGAAATAAATAATTAAACATAATTGTGTTGATATGATTACATGTAATTCAATGGAAAACGACATTATGTAATTCAATATAAGATAACATTCATATCTAAAATTATCAATACTACCAGAGTGTCAGTAAAATAAGTAATGAAATGTTCAGAGGATGATCTTCTGTAAATCAATTCTTCAGAAGTTGACTATCAGCATAGTAACAACTGGAAAATCTCACTTTTGAGTAATTAAAGAAACAAATATAGAAATAAATCAGTTTAGATTTATACACATATATCACACACACACGTGTGTGTGTGTGTGTGTGTGTATATATATATATATATATATATATATATATATATATATATATATATATATATATATATATATATATACATATATTACCAACAATAGCAGACACCTAACATCTGTGTAAACCGGAATTTCCATTTTCGAAATTTAAAGTGATCCACGGCATTACTAAAACTTAATAGCTAGCAAATTTCATAAAGAGGAATAATACAGAGAAATATATAACTAATCATAATTTCCATTACTTAGATAACAACAATAGCTATTACTCTTTGACTTTCTATTGTCCGTAAAGGGACATGAATGGTACTCAGGTCCTGCTTCCAGCTTTTGTGTATCAATCAACAAGGTCTCTCTTTCTCTCTCTCTCTCTCTCTCTCTATATATATATATATATATATATATATATATATATATATATATATATATATATATATATAAGACTTAACTGTTCTATTTATATATCAGCAGATACATATGTACGTAAAGACAAATATTTGAAACAAAGAAGCTAAAACACCACAATCAAAGCCATTTATAACAAAAGACCAACCCAGCGTCCCCCTCCCCTTCTCCCTCCCCCTCCCCCCTCTCATTTAAGACATGCATGCCACTTAAGGTTAGACGAAGCCGGATGCAATCAGAGAGAGCTAGGATCCGTGTCCCCAGAGGAATGCTGTCAATCAGTGTAATGGGGACTATTGATGGTTGTGTAATAGGGGTGGCCATGCACTCCTGATTTTGAAGTGATTGCTGGGGAGAGGGAGGGAAAAAAAACGTAATATCACATTTTTTTTGTTGTTTCGATGTTGTTGTGGTCTTTTATTTGGTTTATTTTAAATCTGTCGGCTGTTGTCTATTTTCAACGTTATTTTTGTTTGTGGAAGAGTTGCGCATTGATTGGGATTATTTAGGAATTTAATTGGTGTTGTTTTTTCATGGTGATTTCGTGGTTACATGTATAACTATGCATATATAGGCAAAAACATATTATTTCTAACAGTAATGTTATATATCGGCGAAGAAGGGAAAAAGTGAAATATATTAGTTTATAATTTTACAACCGTTTTTACTAATGTAATTATAACGGCAAATAGTAACATGGGTAGTTTATCTTGCTCTTTTGAAAAGGTACGAAATCATTGCGTGAGTTTGTATACCTGACATCTTTCAGAACAAGATAGGAATGAAGGTCACATGAGGTCTTAAAAGTAGTTTTTTTTCTATTTTATCATATCAAAGATCGTCGATTTCAAACAATTTCGCTCACCATGTCTAGTATTACACTATGGCATCAGTTTGTTTAATAAAGATATCGACTCATTTTCTACAGACTACAACGTAGTTTAAATATCACTAGTGAGATGAATTTTAAGCATTCAAGTTATTCGCTATCATAACATTGCGTTAGATAACAGCCATTATTCCGTTATCGTTACTTTCTTATTTTTATATACGTAAGTTTGATATCAAAATTGCAATGGGAAGAAAGAGAATACGTAACATACAAGGCGTAGCATAGCCATAATAACTTAATTAGATGAACATTTGCTTTACTACTGTATTGGCTTTGATTTACATAAAATGATACCAATAGATTGCAAAAATATGCAACAGCGACCCTCAACGAGACGAGGTGAATGAACCAATGAAAAGCAGTGATAACATCCCGTAGAGAGACACGCCGTGATAAGCACGTAAGTAATGGGAGAGGCACGAGTTGTGTGCCAATGGCTAGTAGGGGAATTCACTCGGTACGTGCGCTACAGCATGTTTTTTTTTCCCTGAATGTCAAGCTAGTTGCTTTCCCCCCATGGAGTTTAATAGTACTTCACGTTGTTGTTGTTGTTGTCTGTTGCTATACTGCCGACGTTGCTAGACGGAGATAACGACGGAATGCAGCGAAGGTCGACGGTCGGGAAGCTGATTGTGTCACGTAAAGGAGGAGTGCTTGATGTGTCGTGTTACCATCCGGTTGTCGTTGGGGGAAACAATGCGCTTGTAAGGCTGTTGGTACCTTTTGCCACTTCCTTAGTTATGTTCCTATCGGGTGGGTGATAGACGTGGAATTTCGTCAGTGTCTTTTGTGATATCACGAGATGAAACGGCATTGTGAATCTTGCGGAAAAGTCACTGGCGAGAGGAAATGTGATAGGTATAGTAAAGAGGTCGCGATACTAGTTCCCAAATGTCTGCAAGCCTTCCTATGACTGCATGGCATTACAGAGAGGCAAGGTCACGGGTGAGTGCACGATGGGTCACCACTTAAAGCGTTAAAGGGTCCTAGGAAAGAGCACCTCGTCGCAGTAATTACGTAGGGTAAGGGTGACGTCACTGTAATGGCTAGCTCAGTGGTAGCACGCGCCACCTTCCCCTCGGATGGCCTGCATTCGTGCCCAGCTCAGGGTACGAGAAAGTAGCTACTGTTGCTGTATGTTACGTCAACGTGCTGAGCAGGGGATGAGGTGGTTGGGTCACCCGTTTCTGCTTACGTAGCCCCTCGCGAGTGGAGACGGGTGTTAAGCCGTGTATCGTTGCTCGATGCACGCTCTAGTGCTTGCACTGGCCCTGCGCTCGTCACTCATTAGCGACCTTTAAACCTTCAAAACACATTAATAGGTGTCACTAGTAAGTAGGCCCTGTTCGCGCATGGCCGTCGGAGAGACTTATTAAAAAAAAACGTTAAGGCCAGGCTAGTTTTTACGATGGTAGGCAGCAATAGTTGTTACTCAGCAACATTTTTTTTGGAGTTTCAATGCACTGCGGGTACTAAATTTCAGTGTAATAGATAGTGTTTCAGAGAGATGCAATCCAGGGCCATCTAGATTATTTGTAAAGTTCAATAATAAAACTAGATAAATTTGCATCAAGACTTATTAATTTGTAAGTTCTATTTTTTTTCTTTCATTTTTGTTTTTATTTCCATTTGAAGGAATTTTTAATGTACATTACAGGATGGTCACACAAAAATTCTGTCAACCATTAGATAATTCATAATCCCATTATACAGCATTTCCCTTAAAAGGTCGCCATTCCAAACCTGTTCACAGATTTCCTCTGACGTCAGGGATATCAGCATATCAGCAAAAATAATTGTCTGTCAACAAATAAATAGCTGAATCACCCGTCCCATAGTGTCAGAAACGTGAGTTGACTTTGTAATTCAGCGGCAGACCAACCAACCATTCCTGAAGCCAAATCTTGCTCAACACTGGCGTACGATGATGAGTTTTCCAAAATATTAGCAAATATCGGTAAGGTATTCGGTCAGTTGTGTTATTAAGGTTATTTGTAAGGACCATCTTCCGTTGTCCATATTTTGTTATCTTTGAGTTTGGCAGATTTAGAGATCGTGAATTGATTTGCTTTCTTCAAGTCCATAAAAAGGCACGTTGTAACTTTCATTCCTATGCAGTGTATGTATTACAAAAATACTGAAACTTTATAATGGCATCGCGTGGTTGTTTAGCAAGAAATGGCTAACCGTTTCTGATTTACTACTACCGTGATTTTTATTCTTATTCTTATTATTATGATACTGAGCATTATCATTTCAACATCTGACCTTTGCAGTGATGTGTTGGGTATATTTGCAAAGGCTGACCTATTACATATTCTAACCTAGAATAATGAATTTGAGGAAAATGGTAAGTACGGTAATATTTATAATTTTGTACTAATAGTATTGAGTAAAACAATTTTTATTATAGCATTATTGATGTTACTGCTAATGCTGATGATTTTATGATCAGTAATAACTATATCATTCTTTTTCTCACCCTTACTCTCAATTACTCCCACTTAGTATCACTCAAGTTTAGTTACTCCTCGACATTTCGTGAAAGAAAACGCGAACGATTCCGTTTTCTTTGTCTATTGAATAAAGCCACTTTTGAGTTTAAGTTAGTGACAGTGTTTTATAAGCACAGTCATATGAACACCATGTTTAGATTGATGATGATAGTATTCTGGAAAATAGGAATGATTTAAACTATGATGGACTTGATATTCTTCGTAAAGATTACAGCTTTTGGAAATTGCTATGTTTATCTGTTGGAGTATTAACGACACACACACACACACACACACACACACACACACACACACACACACACACACACACACACACACACATACACACACGCACGCACATACACACACATACACGCGCGCGCGCGCGCGCATATATATATGTATATATATATGTATGTATGTATGTATAAATGTATATATATATATATATATATATATCTTTTTTTTTGTTCTTTTTTCTTTTTTTTCTTTTTAATTTTATATGTTTCCTTTATATAAGAGGTAATGATAGTCGCACTTTATTCCACCGAAATACAAATAATAATGACAACTGTGGTGACAAAAAAATAAATCAATAGGTGAACAGAGAATACAAAAAATAACCTACTCTCAGTTACCCGAATGAGCAAAGTCATCACACAGTAAAACCTAAACATAATTCAAATTACCCCTTGATGATAGAAAACTCATCCCTCCTCAACTGTAAAATAAACATACACACTCAAAGTTCATATGATACAAATGTTCAAGGATAAGGATAAGCCAGATTGGTGGAACGGATGCTTCGCCGGGGTTATGTGCACTGAGACGAGCCCGCCAGGCAGAATGCAAAAATTTATCTTTCTCTCTCTTTCTCCCCTCTCTCTCACTCACTCACTTTCTCTCTCTCTCCCCCCCCCCTCTCTCTCTCTATCACTCACTTTCTCTCTCTCTGTCTCTCTCACTCACTTTCTCTCTCTTTCTCCCCGCCCCCCTTCTCTCTCTCTCTCTCTCTGTCTCTCTCACTCACTTTCTCTCTCTTTCTCCCCGCCCCCCTTCTCTCTCTCTCTCTCCCTGTCTCTCTCACTCACTTTCTCTCTCTTTCTCCCCGCCCCCCTTCTCTCTCTCTCTCTCTGTCTCTCTCACTCACTTTCTCTCTCTTTCTCCCCGCCCGCCTTCTCTCTCTCTCTCTCTGTCGCTCTCACTCACTTTCTCTCTTTCTCCCCGCCCCCCCCCCTTCTCTCTCTCTTCTCTCTTCTCTCTTTCCTCTCTCTTTCCTCTCTTCTCACCATATCCTCCTCTTCCCTACCTTGCTAATTTCAACAGTAGTATATGCTAAAGTTAAACTAATAACAATAATAAAAATATAAAACTCTCCCCCTCTCTCTTTCTCCCCCCTCTCTCTCTCTCTCTCTCTCTCTCTCTCTCTCTCTCTCTCTCTCTCTCTCTTTCTCCCCCTCCTCTTTCTTTCTTCTCTCTCTCTCTCTCTTTTTTTCTCTCTCAATCACTCTCTCTCTCTCACTCTCACTCTCACTCTGCGAATTTGTTTCAGCTTGCCTCTGTGAATCTTGTTCCCTCTTGCTGTCACTCTTTTTCTGTGTCTTTCTCTCTCTTTATGTCTGCCGTTCTATTTCTATCTACCTTGTGTTTCTTTGTGTACCTGTTTCTCGATTACTCTCCCACTCACTCTTCCTCTCTCTCCCCCCCCCCCCACACACACACATAAACACGTAAACAGATACACACACACACACACGCACGCACAGTTCTTTTCTCTCTCTGTCTCTCATTCACTCTCTCTGTTAATCTGTTTACCTGGATTTTTAGCGCCTGTTTGTCTGTATCTGTATCTGTTTGGCTCTGTAGTTACCTGTTTACATCTGTTTAGGTCTATCATATTTGTTCGACGTCTAATAAAATCGATATCTGTCTGTCTTATTGCTTTTATTATTGTTTATATATGTCTCCGAGTTTGACAGCCTGTCTGTCTGGCCTACCCCCCCCCTATCCCCACCCATCCCCATGGCCTCTCCGGCCCTCCCCCTTCCCTACCCCTTACCCCCTACCCCCGTTTCCTTCCACACACCTACCCTCCCCCTCCCCCCGCCCCTCCCCTATCCTCCCACTCCCTCGCACAACGTAACGTTCCCGAGGCCGAGCGAAACACGGACGAAAGCCAAAGGGAAACGAACGAAAAGAACGAAAAGCTCCGGTCTTCGCTTTACGCTATAACCGGAGAAAACCAGTTTCGGAAGGCTGGGGATTGGACGATCTGATGGGAAATTTCCTTTAACCTTAGCTCACGTGATCATGTTTTTGTTATCTATAGATTTAACGGGGAGATTTTTGTTCTTTTTGTCTTTCCATAAACACGATCTTTCAATAAACGGAGGGATTCAGTGTCTGCAATGTCTCTGGGTTCTTGGTAATGTCTGAAGGTTCACGGCCGTTATTTTTATTTTTGTTATGCTTTAGCTCTCTTGTTATTGTTCTTGTACTTTGTGATAGTCTCTCTTTGGGCATTATATGCAATTCATAATGATATGGCGTCCTGGCAAGCCTCTCCTTTATTTTTTTACTTCGATTATAATGATATACCAAGGGAATTTTAGCAACGAGTAAGAATAGGTTGATCGTGCATTGGCAACACCGGGCTGAATGTTGTTGAGTTTGGTATAACGAAGCAACACCGTGACCGAACTCTTCTTTCATTTTGGTTCTAATCTAAACGATTTTTCGATGTGAAATCGTCCCTCATTAGAGATAGGGCCGAATATAGCGTCACAATCTACAAATAAGATTTAAAATGTATATATCCGGCATCCCGTCGCCATCAGATTCAGTGTGTGATGAGACGTGAGGAAGAGCGGACACGCCGTCCGAAACTCGTGATTTTTTCTCTCATTTCCCGAGTGTAGAAAAGGAGTTCCTAAGTGTGCCGCTCTGAGAGTCGCCTTGTAATCCACTAGAGGTGTGTGTGTGTGTGTTTCACGTTCGTCACTCCCGAGGAAATTAGTTTTAAGACCCCAAAAGAAACCTCTGGCTGGAGTTGAGGAGTGAGAACCTTACCTCGAGAACCCCACTTCCTCTGGTGACAGTTGTGGACACGATACCAGCCATATTATTTGCTCTTTCCTCTTTAGAAATCATACATGCTGACCTGCTGTCAACTGTGCAATGATGCAAGTGATGAGCAGTGGTGAATTTATTTCGAGGTGCATAGTGTATGTGTGATGAATGTACACGATACCCTGTCCAAACGGTATTGTTTATTCTTTCTCTTGTTGAACCTTATCTCTGCCTTGCAATTATGATAATGATTGTTCATGATTAAAAGGTAGGAAAGGATGTTTCCTTAATGTGTATCTTGTATGTGGAATTATTATAATCACTTTTATTATTTATGTTTATATTATCCTTATTTTATTATTATTATTATTGTTGTTATTTTTATTATTATTTATTATTATTATTACTATTATTATTATTATGAAAGATATTAACATTATATTATCATATTAAAACATTTGTGCACATATGGATAATAAGGGCAATGAATCTTTTTTTTAAATGCTTTTGATAAAAAGAGATACAGAAAGTGAAAATAAGTGAACATACTTTCAAATAAAGTATATATATATATATATATATATATATATATATATATATATATAAAAGCATATTTACTAAACGTAGGCCTAACCTTGATAAAGTACCAGGTTTCTATAAGTTACCTGCTGCTTTGTCGGAGAGAAAGTGGAGATAAAAGTATGCTGTTATAATTATTGTGGTCAAATCCTTGTTTTTTGGTAAATTATTTTATTGGAAGCATGTGTGGAAACGTGCAGCTACATCAAATATGCCATCAGTTACATGTCTTACTACCTTCCACCCTGCCCCCCACCCCCTCTCACAAAAGTTCTTATTAAAAAAACAACATTGTTCTTTGTTCTTATTTGTCTTTTTGTTTATTTATATTTAAGCATGATATATATATATATATATATATATATATATATATATATATATATATAGTCAAGTTATGAAAAGAGGAAAGGTGTGTGAGAGGGAGAGAAAAAGAATGAAAAGCGAAAGGAGAAGGGGGTGAGGGAGAGAGATTGGGACAGTTGTTGGAAATTCAACAATACAGAGAGAGAGAGAGAGAGAGAGAGAGAGAGAGAGAGAGAGAGAGAGAGAGAGAGAGAGAGAGAGAGAGAGAGGGGGGGGGGGGCTTACATGGTGCTATTGATTTGATCCATAGGTATAATGTGTGCCAGAGAACGTACAGTTGGCTGGCCTAGACATCAGCTGTTGAAAGTATGGTTTGTTAAGTACATAATATAAGCTGAACACGATACCAAAATTCACTTCATGTAGGCCTATCGAGGACACGTGTATGTGTGTTTGTTGGTTGTGTATTCGTTATGTGTAGATGTATGAAAGTTTTTTGTATGTAGGCCTACGTATGCGTATGTATGTTTTTGTATGTAGGCTTACGTAAAGGTATGTATGTTTTTGACGTGTTCATGTATGTTTTTTTTTTTTTTGTATTTTGTGTACGTGTATACAGATAAGCATGTGTGTGAATATGTAAATGAACGATTAAGTATGTATGTTCGTGACTATGTCTATGGATGCAGAAAGGACTATGAACACATGCTCATGTACGAATTTGCATCGTGTGTACGTGTACGTTTACATACACATCTCAGCAAACGGTTCTGTCTGCATGGGCGCGGCTGTTGTTTGGGGAAGGAGAGTGTGAGTGGGCGGTGGGTGTGCCAAAGACACTAGAGACTGCGCGAATGGGTAGTATTGATAGGATGATGATGAAGTTGATGGTCATTATGATGGTGGTGATAAAGATGAGGGTGGTGGTGATGGTGGCGATGGGATGAATTTAATGGTGATAATGCGATTTAGGAGAAGAGATTTAGGAAAGAAAAAAAGGATCTAGAGAGGGGAGAGAGAGAGAGAGAGAATAAGAATGAGAATGAGAATGAATTTAGTCAAGGCTGAGAAGCATAACGTTCGATTTGATATTTCTATGATCTTGAACCAGTTATGAAGCACAAGTAGGAAAATATGTTCTATTGTAATTTTATATTAATAAAGCCCGATTATATACAGATACATTTTAATACTATCCGTCTCTGGAAAAAAAATCTAAAATACGAGGAATATTGTGTTGCACGGTGTTGGCTCAAAATGAAATCGGTTGATATATTAACTGGTATTCATATCTGCCAAGGTCGTATGTTGATTAGGGAGCCAGTCATAAGGAAAAGTAAATAAAACCCCAGGAAAAGCGTGTGCACATATTATTCGTTCCGTTTTACCCAAAGAGCGAGAGAAATTGTATCGGTCAGCAGGCAACCTCGAAGACGCAACTAACAGTCTGACACCTACACAACTTCCTATTTATTTATTATTATTATCATCATTAAACTTTGGTAGATTGCAAGAGGGCACGTACAATTGTTCCTGTTATTCGCATTAGAGGATTTACACGGTGGAATACCCGGCCAGCTGTGACGGACGTGGAATACTTTGGTAAAATATCTTGGACCAAACATGCCGGTTATAACCCTAAGAGAAGATCGACATCAAGAGTGGCAACTATCACAAAATTATGGTATTATGATCCTATCTACCTTTTACTATATATATATAATTTTTTTATAAACGAAGAAAAGAAAGTCTCGGCAAAAAATGAATCAATCTGACTCTTAATTCAGGGGGCAGTTAATGGGGTTTTCTGACTTAAAGGTCGCGAGTGCAGGTAAACATGGGCAACCACTCCCAAACTTCGGGCGCAGTTCATAATGAACCTCGGTGGCTCTGAACCAATGAACCCTGAAGCAACACGCGCATAGTCTGTGTGCATTGACTGTTCCTTTGGTTCGTCTGTCTGGGAAAGGGACGGTCACGGTTCGAAGCCGGTTTCAAAGGACCGTGAAGTGTTTGTTGAATCAGCACCTTTCTTTGCTCTGTTAACAAATGGTTTCCGTTTTGGGTAGAGGTCTATCAGTCGTAATGCTCTTTCGTGGTAACCTTAGGATTTTTTGTGGGTTTGTTTTGTGAATATTAATTAATTTATCATTCACACACACATACTTACATACATACATACATACATAAATACATATAGTGTAAAAAAAAGTGAGGAGGGTGTGTGTGTGTGTGTGTGTTTGTGTGTGTATGTACGCAGGCGCGCGTGTGTCCGTGTATGTTCGCACGTCCAAGAGTTCATTGTGCGAAACCTCCAGACTTGGAAGGCACTTTTCAGAGGCCATGTGTAGCTACCTGTCTTGTTTGCTCGCCGTTTTGTACTACAGGCGTGACACATTCATATTTTTATGCTGATACCGGCAGATAGATCCACCATTTTCGCTCATTGCTTGGAAAACGACCCTTGGAACGGATTTGCCTTGTCCTTGTTTTGTTTTATGGGCTGTGAGACTAACTTTTAAATTATTGTTGATGATGTTAATTTAATGCGTCCCTGTGATTATTATTATTTGCATAAAGGTTTGTATTCGGCGAGTATGTTGTCGGCCGGGGAAAGGAAGCGTGTTGCTGCCAAGGTGAACGTCAATTGCAGACGCCTCTCTCTCTCTATGTATAGATAATATTCATATATATATTTATACATACATATTATATACATACACACACACACACACACACACACACACACACACACATATATATATATATATATATATATATATATATATATATATATATATAAGAATATATCCATAGTATGCCTGTGGGGGCATGAAAGTGTAAAGTGAGGTTGAGGGTTGTGTATTGAAGAATCCTTCGCTCATGAACTACACTAGTCCAACAATAACGCTACCTCACCAAAGCCAAAAGTTGCTTTCATGTAACCCGGTGTGCTCAACCTACCTCAACCAGACTGACCTCCATGATTTGAAAGCAAATGTCATGCTACTCTACTGTTTTACGTCTGTCTGTTTGCCGTTCTCTCTCTCTTCTCTTTCTTTCTTTCTTTGTCTTTGTCTTTCTTTCTCTCTCCTTTCTTTCTCCCCCCTCCCCCTTCCTCCTTTCCCTCCTTCCTCCACTTAGAATTGAAATATATTTATTGGACATGAGATTGACTGTCTCTAAATTGTGTAAACATTATTTTGCGGTTTACGATATTGATATATTTATACTGTTACATTCATGTTTTTAAAACTCGTGAGTGGTGAGTGATATCATCTGATAAAAGGTATATGATTTATTGTATTAATAATTTGGATACCAATGTAAGAAGTTTTTGTAGCCTATGATTGTTTTCATTTTAAGAACGCATGCTATCTTTTGAAATCCTGCAAGAGTAATTATGAACACTGAAATTACAGTTGAAATGATATAGGCTTGTTTACAGTAACGATTTCAACAAATTGCAATGTTTAAGAATTCACGTGTTTCTGTCGCAATTGACTTTGAGCACGACAAAATCCCAGCCTACCGTGCTTTTTCCTGGATTATGCTAAATCGCCATGCATGCGGGCAGAGTGTCTGGTGTGTAGAACTTGGCGGTGTGGCAAGGGGGGGTGGGGGGGGGCGTAACTAAGACACACACACATACACACACACACACACACACACACACACATATAGGATATGACAGAAAGAACGAAATCAGTCATGATGTTTCTTTCGTTTTTATTGTGGCTGTTATGTGTGTGTGTGTGTGTGTGTTTGCATACATGTGCATATATATGGATGTAAGAAAAGTTGTCACTAAGGTATACATGTATAAGGTTTTCAAATCGAGCTGCTACGAGACTTGTCCAGTGTCCACTGTGTTTCAAGTCGACTTGTTTGGAATCAGCTGTTATCTTGCCTTCGGGTTAGAGGAATGAGAGCAAGACACAGATATTTCTATGATAGTAGGAAGGTCGGGTCAGGTCAGCTCGGGTCGGTTTCTCATGTGCGAAAGGGTTAGTTAAATGTGTCGGTCGAGGAATCCACCAATCTGCGGCCGTGAATGTCAGCGGAAGGGACGGGAGTTTGGCCAGCTGGGCACTCCCATCTAATTGCCCGTGTCCCTTTGTGGGGGGGCAGGGGGGAGGAGGAGTTGGTCTGACGTTAGGAAGGGAAGTATCTGCTTATGTATTCTGTCAAAGTAAAAGAGAGAGAAAACGTGCACGTACACACGAACACACACACACACACACACACACACACACACAGAAAGTATGTATGACCAGGTGTGTAGCTGGTACCCAGGCGGCGACCTTGCCTGTGTCCTTTTGAAATATGAATGGAAAAAAAAATGTTTCCCATTAAACCCTTCTCTCGATAGTCCACGGAACAGACCCAAAAATATACTATTCATACCAGTATGTGTCAGTGTAGCTTCTAACGCATATCTATGCAGGCACATGCGTTTATAATTAAACACAGTGGATGGTGCTTATCTACGCTTATCGCGCTATGAATGTAGATAATCAAATCTGGTTCATTTGGTAGAATTATGAAATGGCTTTAAAATGTGTTGTAATATCGCTTTTTCTTTGGTATGTACTTTGGGTCTGAGATTTTTTAGTAGGAATGAAGGATTAGGACGAATTATGTTGCTTATTGAAAGTTTGATGAACACATTTTTATTTCATTGCGTATTTGATATCTTGTATTTCGTGTTATATTATTTATTATCTATTGTAATTGTCTTGTTATTTTGAAGGTACTGTTGTCGCTAGTGAGGAGACTGTTACGTAATACTGAAGATAATAGTATTTGTAATGACGAAAGGCCTTGGTGAACAGGACTATTGAGAAATCCGTCGGAAATGATTAAAAAAAAATATATCCTCCTTTATCGATTAATTCTCCTGTTTCTTATCTCTTCTCTTTCCGAATTATCTAATAGTTATTGATGTTCATTGAAACATGATACACACATTATTATCATATTTTGTAATGGATAGAAAATATGACCGTATATCCACTGGCAACTTCACCACTCAATGATCTCGTCTGAACGAACCTTCAGTTTCGACTCTCGGATCCGAAGCACTTACCGATGAGCCGAGGATGCCGTGTGTTTCGTTACGAAGTCGAAACTCATAGTTACACAATGGCGGCGCTGAATCATGGAACTATACTATACGTATGGTGGATGTGTTTGAGATTAGGTAAATCAGTGATTACTTGATAAGCTTGGAAAAGGATTGTTGTCATGAGAGTGACGTCAAATGGGGTGAATGCTTATGATTTGATTACCTCTTATCTGCTGGTATTATATATGTATATATATATATATATATATATATATATATATATATAGATAGATAGATAGATATATATATGATATATATATGATATATATTGATATATATATATTGATATATATATATGTAATATATATTAATATTTATATGATATATATATTAATATTATATATATATATATATATTGATATATATATATAATATAAATATATATATATATTGATATATATATAATATAAATATATATATATATATTTTATATCTTCTGTTACAGAGAATAGTGTCGCTAGCACTGACTAATGTAATCAAAATAATTATAGTAGAAATTGATGTACAAGATTAATGATTTATATGTAATAAAAACGATATTTATGGAGATGCCATAATAAAAAAATCCTTTTATTAAATCTCTATCTTTTATTAGAATTTTCATTAGGTTTTTTTATATTAAGTTTGTCGAGATATGAAAATCAGAAACCTTTAATTTTACGTTATTTTTTAAATATAAGTAATAATAATGATATTATTATTATTATAATCATGATTATTATTATGGTTGCTATTTTTTGCTGTTGTTATTTTTTATTGTTTTATCGTCTTTTTATTAATGTTGGTAACATTGATGCCTAATCGTCATAATGATGATGATAATGATAATATTAATAGTTATGGTATGATAATGTTAGTAATGATGTTGGTGATGATTATGATAAATGTGAGAATTACAATAATAGTGGTAATGATAACAGAAATAATAATGACAGTATGATATGATGCTGATAACAATAATGATAATAATAGTAACAAGAATAATGATAACAATAACAATGGTAATGATAATATAATAGTAATAATACTAGCAGTAATGATTATCATCAATATTATCATTGTAATTACTGCCAATAATTTTACAATGAATGCACTGTTGCGACGCCGATGTTAGTGTTATCATCCAGTAAGGATGTTGCCGAGACAAGGGTTAAGAAAATGGAGTTTGGAGAGCATGTTCGTTTTTTTTCTGTCTGTCTGTCTGTCTGTTTAGAGATAGTTTTTTGTTTTATACATTTATGCTAATTAGGAAAGTCCTTGACATTTCTATTGTCATTGTAATGTTGATTGTTATTACTGGTCGTGGTAATTTGGTCGATAAGAGAGTGATTGTTGTTATTGTGGATCTCCTTATTTTGTTCGTATTTTGTGGCAGACGGCTCGTATATATTCAGTTTTGAGTAATTCTCTGGTTTACCTTTTTTTCTAACTCTTTTTGCATGTCTCTGTTTATATCATTGATCCTGATGTTATTGTAGTGTGTCTTCATTTGCATATTATCTTCGTCATGGTGATGATGGTGATGATAATGAGGATTATAATGATTATAATGGGGATTATGTTTATAATGATAAAGGCGTTCCAGTATCCTTTTAGAAAGTGAAAGAGATTGAGACAGACAGACAGACACGCGAAGGAAGGGAGGAGAGGGGAGTGGGCGAAGAGGAAAAAGGGGTAAAATGCAATTGCAAATTCGACTGTTAACCGAAGTACCACGAAAGGCAATTGGCCAACTAGCCGGTGGCTGGTGATGCTAGACTGTGCAACCTCGGTGCTCTTTTTATGCTGACTTGTGCTAGATGTGAGTTTTTTTTTTGCTTCACTTTCATAGCCTTAAGTGTGAGGAATTTCCTGTTGTATATTTCTTTTGATTTGGTTGAATTTATCTTGTTATTATTAATATATTTTTAATTATTAGCAATGTTCTTATTACTAGAATTGTTGTAATGATTGTGATAAATAATTAAAATACTTTCGAATCTTCGTTTTTACTTCTCTTGTGGTCGTCATCTACCTGTTCGTCTCGCCGAAAGAGAGCATGACGTTGGCAATACGAGACACGCAAGAAGCCAGATATATAACTTGTCATGTAACAGAAGAAAACACATAACGTGCGTGTATTGCGCTAACTGGGGCCATGGTGTTTACAAGCGAGGATGGTTCGTGGTGCTACATTATGCGTCGCCATATCCACACGAGTGGGGCGGATTATGCAATACACCGCCCCAGATAATAATAGAAGTAGCAAATAGATCGATTAAGTAAGGCGGGAGGACACGCACACGTTAATGTTTGTATGCACTAACTCGTGCATGCATTCACGATGCACGCACGCACGCGCGGGCTCACGCACACACACGCACGCTCACTCACTCATTCACTCACTCACTCACTCATTCACTCACTCACTCATTCACTCACTCATTCACTCACCTACACACACACATACA
>BOPN01008953.1:20000-22500 GCA_017312705.2 Penaeus japonicus | reverse complement strand
CACACACACACACACACACACACACACACACACACACAATAACCCCAACCCCCGAAGCCACATTACTCAATCGTCCATAACTTCATCTCCTCCTCCTTGTATCTCCCAGTACCGCTGCCTCTAATAGCGCTCGACGCAACACATTTCTTGTTCGTAAATCGTCATTAACGAGAATCAAAACTCCTACCGGCGCTTGGAGAGTAACTAACTGCTGCTGGCGCATCTGAAGCGGTCAGCAGATGGGTCTGCTTGCTCATCGCGCCTCTTGCTTCCTTTCCTTCTTCTTCTTCTTCTTCTGTTTCCTTTTCTGCTGTTTGTTATTCTTCCTCTCGTCATCCACATCCTTATAATTTCCCTTTGTTCCCCTTCTTGTTATATACACAAACACACACACACACACACATACAAACACACACAAACACACAAACACACACACACACACAAACACACACACACACAAACGCACACACACACACACAAACACACACACACACACACACGCACACACACACACACACACACACACACACACACACACACACACACACGCACACACACACAAACACACACACACAAACGCACACAAACACACACACACACACAAACACACACACACACACACACACACACAGGCACAGACGTCTGACCTGAGCAGACGACAGACCTTAAAGGTTTTATCAAATGACCTCATAAATCTTTGAAAAAAAAACATACCATTCAGACGTTAAAAAAATTATGTAAGAAAAATGAATTGGTTCTGTGGACATTATTATGATGCGAAATAATTTAATAAACATCTTTCTTCTTCTTAAGGGCGTGGGGGGGGGGGGGTGTAGGAGGTTTATAACCGGAGAAGTAGGAGGATAGACAAGAAGAGGAGGAAGAATAAGAGCCTAAATAAGAAAACAATAATAATGATGAAGATGAAAAAGAAGATGAAGAAGATGAAGATGAAGATTGAGGATGAAGATGAGAATGAAGATGAAAATGAGAATGAGGATGAAAATGAAGATGAAGATGAGAATAAAGATGAGGATGAAGCTGAAGCTGAAGATGAGAATGGAGATGAAGATGAGGATGAAGCTGAAGATTGAGGATGAAGATGAAGATGAGGATGAAGATGAAGATGAAAATAAAGATGAAGATGGAGATGAGGATGAGGAATAAGATGGAGATGGAAATAAAGATGAAGATGAGGATGAATATGAAGGTGAAAATGAAGATGAAAAAGAAGATGAAGATGAAGATGATGATGAAAAAGAAGATGAAGATGAAAAAGAAGATGAAGATGATGATGAAAAAGATGAAGATGAAAAAGAAGATGAAGATGAAAACGAAGATGAAGAAGAAGATGAAGATGAAAAAGAAGATGAAGATGAAAAAGAAGATGAAGAGGATTAAGATGAAAAAGAAGATGAAGATGAAAAAGAAGATGAAGATGAAAAAGAAGATGAAGATGAAGATGAAAAAGGAGATGAAGATGAAGATGAAAAAGGAGATGAAGATGAAAAAGAAGATGAAGATGAAGATGAAAAAGAAGATGAAGATGAAAAAGAAAATGAAGATGAAGATGAAAAAGGAGATGAAGATGAAAAAGAAGATGAAGATTACGATGAAGATGAAAACGTAAATGAATATGAAGATGAGAAAGAAGATGAAGAAGAAGATGATGATGATGGTGGTGATGACGCGGAGGATGAGGAGGTTCAGGAAGAGCAGGATGAAGGAACGCAAACAAAAAACGCGACTAAAAGGGATAACTAAACACAAACCGCGACGTAACAAAGAATTTCATTCATCGTGATCATATCTGAGCAATAACAAATATTTAAATTGATAGCATTTTCTGCATCATTCCTACTGTTATTTTCAGTGCTAACATTATCTCATTACCATTACTATTATAATTACCATTATCATCATAATCATCAGCAGCAGCTGAATCAGAAACAGTAATATCATTATCATTATTATTGCTATTATCATAATCATGCAAACGATATTATCACCATTACTACTACTGTTATTATCACCACCAGTGATATCGTTGTTATTCTTACCATTATCATTATAATCATTGCTCTTACAGTTATCATCATAATGCTAACACCTTTTAATTCATATAGCAACGCATTACCATTATCATTTGGGAATATCATACCTGCTATTACCTATTATCAATATCATTCATCGTAGATGCGTTGCAAATTTCACTCTTGCAAGCACAGCGCGCCCTCGTTGAAAGCAGGCTCCTTGCGAACACAGATCACTGGTCAACGAGAGATCCAGCCTGCAATTACTGCCAGACTGAGCATGTGTGACACATATGTTTAATCGCGTGTTAACTCAAATATACTCAGTAGTTAAGAACCTTTTTTTTCAGAGAGAAAGAGAAAGAGAGAAAGACGTAACAAGAAAAAAAGGAGGGGGAGTGTGGGCGAGCTAAAGGCATGCTGAGAGAATAGGTCTGCCATCTAGCGGTGGATGAAGCAAGCAAGCA
>BOPN01008953.1:0-7500 GCA_017312705.2 Penaeus japonicus | reverse complement strand
TTCGGACATTCATTGCAAGGAATAGCATAAATGCCTGAAGAAGTGTCAAGAGCAGCCCTGGACGCATTATGGTTAACCAAAGATTTACGCAACGTGTTAGGATAAGTAAACACTATATCGATGTCCACTTTTTTAATTAACTGACGCTTGTCATTGAGTGACTGATTGAACGGCGCAACTACTAAGCTATCGTACCTGTCCTTACGCGTGACTTTATCACTCATTATCATTGATCCTATATGCTCTAAGAAACATAGACGAGGCTACTGATTTCTGAATGGATAAGGGATGATATGAGAAAAAAAATGAAGTTAATTAGCAACATTGGTCGATTTCCGGTAAACTGAAAACTTTGAATAACCATTGAAATTATGTAACAAAATATCAAGATAGGGTAATTTACCTGCATTTTCCCATTTTACTTTGAATTTAATGTACGAGCAAGAGTGTTAAGTTTACGCAAAAAATCGTCGAAATCCATACGGTTTACGGGCCACATAGAAAAAGTGTCATCAACATACCAGATCGAGCCCGGGGGGAGGATGGCCGGAAGGAGTTCAGTCTCAAACATTTCCATATACAAATTAGCAAGGACCGGACTTTAACTACTACCCATCGCGATACCGCTAGTCTGTTTATAGAATTCTCCCCCCCTCAAAAAAAAAAAAAAAAAAAAAAAAAAAAAAAAAAAAAAAAAAAAAAAAAAAAAAAAAAAAAAAAAACGTTATTCGAGACGCATAAACAAAAAAGATCAATAAAATGATTAATCGCAATGGGAATCTTCTAAGGAGCTGTAGTCAGTTTACGTTATAAAAAATCTAGCACATCATCAAAAGGAACATTCGTAAACAGGGAATCCACATCAAAACTTATTAGTTTCATGTTTGTGGGTTTGTAAATTACGAACTTTATCAATGAAATCCATCGAATGTTAATATGACTGCTCGAGAAAGAACCTAAAAGAGGTGATAAATTACTAGCCAGCCACGACGCTAGTGGGCGAGAAACCGAGTTACACGACGAAATAATTGGACTTAAGGGAATACCATCCTTATGAGTTTTAGGGAGACCAGAAAAATATGGAATAGACGGATTAACAGTCCTGAAACGATTGAAAAAAATTGGATCGGGGCATTTAGCAGCAAAACGTTTAAGATTTCTACGAAATGACTCACCGAGGGGTTAGGATTCGACCGAAGTTTTTGATACGCCGTGCTATCATTTAAGAGGAGATAAAATTTATAGACATAATCTACTTTATCTATGATAACAACGTTACTACCCTTATCCGCTTTAGTGATCACAATATTGGAGTTACCGTAAGCGATTTGATCGCTAAATAATAACGACGTAAACAATTAAAATTATCAAATAAATCGAGAATGGGATTTAACATGACTCCCTTAAGGTAGCTTAAATCTTTGTTAAAGAACTTATTTTGTTTAGCAATAAGACCACCGAGGCCTTTAATGTAATCCAAACAGTTAACTTGACTGGGTTTTGTAGCAAAGGATAATCCAAAGCTTAAAAGTTCGGTTTCATAACGAAAAAGTGTATAAGACGACAAATTAACAGCCGAGTCAGTGAGAGAAAAAACATGCTCTACTTTTCTTGCAAAAGTTCCTCTTGGTAAGGAACTTCTACATCAAATTTACTTACATTCAGGGGGACATATCCACACATACAGTTTTAGATTGCATTGTCCTGGAAAACGGTTTCCATATCAGAGAACAGATGAAATTCTTGACTGAATATTTTTTATGTAGGATTTCAGTTACTCAGGGAATAGGAAACTATTTTTTCCCTTGATTTTATAAATATATGATCCAATTAAAACAATTTTTTCTTGTATTAAGTTCGTAGACCATACCAGGTTCATTAAGATTCTAAAACAAAAAATGCAAAACAGTGCCATATAATTCAACAGAACGTGCCAATGGACTTCTGTGCGACGACTAAATCAGACCGTATTTTTTCTCACACTCCACATGAACTTGCCAGAACAGTCGATCATTTATGCATTAGTTTTTATCATGATAATTGAATCTCAACTGTCCATTCGAAAGTTTCATTGTGTTTCTTTTATAGTGGAAATAACAGAAAATGTTACACTTAATTTTGTTATGAAAATACTGTATATCGAATTCATAGAAGGTAGAAACATTATAGCATCCACTTAATATACCTGTTTATTTTCTTTAGAACAAAATCGCAAGCCCAATTGATGGGGGTGGGTGTGAGTGTGTGTATGTGTGTGGGGGGGTGTTACTGCTCAAGTCGAATACTTTTATCCGTTACTCTCAGTGTTTTATATATATATATATATATATATATATATATATATATATATATATATATATACATATATATATATATATATATATATATATATATATATATATATGTGTTTTATATATATATATATATATATATATATATATATATATATATATATATATATACATATATATATATATATATATGTATATATATATATATATATATATAATGTATAATTCTGTCTAGTGCTGTGTCTTATTAGGAAGAAATTGATGAATCAGACTTTCTTTCCAAACGTTATTTTCATTTCGTCAGTCATTCCACTTACTGTAAAATCCCAAGTACATATTTTCCATTCTATCGCCTTCCCTCATAACGGAAAAAAATCTTTCTCTAAGCCTCTACGGATTTATTCTTTTAGGTTCAGAAAAAAATGAGTTCCCCTTAAAGTTATACAGAAACCCTTGTCGATTTTTTTCCCTCTGATATCACTGCCAACATTCTTTGCATTTTTAGCCTCTTCTTCACTTGTTACATATTTTTTTTATTTTGGGATTTATCTTTGTCTTGGACACGACTTGTACTACTGTTTGTAAACACCCAACCACTAAATTCCTTTGCCGTTTTATTTTTTACTAATCGACTGACCAGCTCTTGTAGTGCCTCTTTCAGGGGGATGTTATCTAAATAGATACACGCGCACGTAGACAGATTTATGTGTACACACACACACACACACACACACACACACACACACACACATAAACACACACAAAGAAAAAAGCCCATATACAAAAAACAAAAACAAACACACACACACACAATCACACGCACAAACACACACAAACAAAAAATCCCATATACAAAAACAAAAAAGCCCATATACAAAAATAAAAACAAACACACATACACAAACACACACCCAGGACACACACACGCTCTCACCATAATTTCCACCCTCACTCAAAACTTCCCTCATTACATCTAGCGAAGAAATGGCCTGTAAGAAAACAACAACAAAAACAACAACAACAAAGAAAGCAAGACATAATTTGACTCAGCAAAGTCAGTGATCCTTGAGGAGTTTTTGAGCCTTTGTTTGAGAGGGTGGGGTGGGGGTGGGGGGATGCTTCCGCTTTTTTTGTTTGTTTTTCCATTTTTCTTTAGATTTTGAATATATTTTTTATTTTCCTTTAGACATGTCACAACGTTCTTGATATTTATACACACACACACACACACACACACACACACACACACACACACACACACACACACACAATTCATTCAAGATATGTGTGAAAAAATTTTGCGTGTCCCTATTTTTCTTCATCTCTCTCTCTCTCTCTCTCTCTCTCTCTCTCTCTCTCTCTCTCTCTCTCTCTCTCTCTCTCTCTCTCTCTCTCTACCTCTCTCTCTCTCTCTCTCTCTCTCTCTCTCTCTCTCTCTCTCTCTCTCTCTCTCTCTCTCTCTCTCTCTCTCTCTCTCTCTCTCTCTCTCTCTCTCTCTCTCTCTCTCTCTCTCTCTCTCTCTCTCTCTCTCTCAAATCCGCCTTCACTTCATCTCAAGTTCCCTTCAGCGTCCCCAAAGCCTATGTATTTTCCCCTCGTGTAGATTCCCCTCAGGACTTTCTTCCTTCGTAACGACTTCGCTACCTCTACGTGAGGGGAAGAAGAGGCTGATGGGGGATGATCGGAAAAGAAGAGGGTGGGGGAGGAGGGGGTTGGGAAGAGGGTACAAGAGGAGGAAGATGGGATGGTGGAGGAGGGAGGGAGGGAGGAGGAGATGGGAGGGTGGAGAAAGTGAGGAAGAGGTGGAAGGTGGAGGAGGGAAGGGAGGGAGGAGGAGATGGGAGGGTGGGAGAAAGTGAGGAAGAGGTGGAAGGTGGGAGGAGGGAAGGGGAGGGGGAGGAGAGATGGGGAGGTGGAGAAAGTGAGGAAGAGGTGGGAGGTGGAGGAGGGAAGGAGGGGAGGAGGAGATGGGAGGGTGGAGAAAGTGAGGAAGAGGTGGAAGGTGGAGGAGGGAAGGAGGGGAGGAGGAGATGGGAGGGTGGAGAAAGTGAGGAAGAGGTGGAAGGTGGAGGAGGGAAGGGAGGGGAGGAGGAGATGGGAGGGTGGGCAGTGAGGAAGAGGTGGAAGGTGGAGGAGGGAAGGAGGGGAGGAGGAGGGAGGGAGGGTGGGAGAAAGTGGGAGGAAGAGGTGAAGGTGGAGGAGGGAAGGAGGGGAGGAGGGAGATGGGAGGGTGGAGTGAGGAAGAGGTGGGCAGTGGAGGAGGGAAGGAGGGGAGGAGGAGATGGGAGGGTGGAGAAAGTGAGGAAGAGGTGGAAGGTGGAGGAGGGAAGGAGGGAGAGAGATGGGAGGGTGGAGAAAGAGGGAAAAGGGCACTGGAGGAGGGAAGGAGGAGGGAGGGAGGGATGGGGAGGTGGAGAAAGGGAGGAAGAGGTGGGAAGTGGAGGAGGGAAGGAGGGGGAGGAGGGAGGAGATGGGGAGGGTGAGGAAAGGAGGGAAGAAGTGGGGAGTGGAGGAGGGAAGGAGGGGAGGAGGAGGAGGAGGAGGAGGGGGGAAGGGAGGCGAAGCGGAGGAGGTAGAGGGGAGCGATAGAATGGGATGAGGGGAGAAGGAGAGAGGGGTAGGGGGAGGAGAGGGTGTAGGGGGAGGGGAGGGTAGGAGAGGCGGAGGGAGGTAGGCGAGGGTAATGGGAGGCTGGAAGAGGAAGAGGGGAGGAAGAGAAGGGGGTTGGGAGAGAAGGAGGAGGGAGGAGAGGGAGGAGAGGGTGTGAGGGGAATGAGATACGAGGGTTGAAAAGAAGGAAGGGAGAAAGAAAGAGAAGGGAAGAAGATAGGAGGGGGAAAAGAGCATGTCGGGGTGGGGGGGGGGGGTGATGAAGGTGGAGTGGAAAGAAGAGGAAAAGAGTAGGAAGAGGATGGGGAAGAGATAGGAAGGAGGAAGGGAGGAGAAGGGTCAGAGGGGTGAGCTGAAGAGGGTGGAAGAGGTGGAAGGGAGGAAGAAGGTGGTGGAGGAGAGAGAAAGAGAAGAAAGAGGAGGAAGACGAGGGGGGGAGGGGGAGGGAGAGGAGGAGGGGGAGGAGGAGGAAGCGGGTCATAATAAAAGATTAGGGGGCAAAAATCTGACATATTGTGATAAACGGAACTTTTAATATCCCTCTATGAATGCTGATACTGTTGTTTTTTTACGTTTTTTTCCAAAAATGAAAAATGGTTTTCGAAATTTGTTTTTTTAGAGATAAAAAAAGAGAGGGATGAAGGAGGCGAAAGAGAAAGAAGTAGAAATAGGAGGAAGAGGTATAAGAGTGAGTGGAGAGAGAGAGATACAAATGTGGACACACACACATTACACACACACACGCACATATATATATATATATATATATATATATATATATATATATATATATATATATATATATATATATATATATATACACACACACACACACACACACACACACACACATATATACACACACACATACACACACACTCACACATATATATATATGTATATATATATATACATATATATGTATATATATATATATATATATATATATATATATATATATATATATATATATATATATATATATATATATATATAGAGAGAGAGAGAGGAAGAAGAAAAAAAAGAAAGAAAGACAGACAAAGGAAAACAGACAAAGAAAAATACGAAGAAAAAGAAGAAGAAAAATGAAATAGAAGGAAGGAAGAGAAAGCGAGAGAGAACCATATCTCGGATTTCAATATCCTGTCAGAGACAACAGGAGATGAATCATCCGTTCTATGGACTAACCAAACCCGCCTCTGTGTGTGTGAGTAAGAGAGAGAGAGAGAGAGAGAGAGAGAGAGAGAGAGAGAGAGGAATAAGAATAAGAACAAGAATGAAAAGGTATTATGGAGAAGAATGTTTATAAAAGATCATGACAAACTAACAAACATCACCATCGCTTACACCATTAGAAACCGCGAAGGAGCGCCGTGGGCAAACAAGAGACACCCTCCCATTCCCCCAAACAAACAAACAAACAAACAATGGAGCCCATATTTCCCAAACAAATGGATAACCACATCTATACGTGGGAAAGTGTGGGCGTACAGGACGTGACAAGGCGTAAGTAAATGGGATTATCGTAGGAAGCTGCTTACGGGCGGATGTTGGCCAGGGTGGGTGGGAGATGGGCGTGATTGGGCGTGAATGGTTTGTGGGCGTGGCGGACGGGATGGGAGCGATCCACGTGGCTACGGTTGCTAGGCAGCCCACCCTTACGCCCACCCCCCAACTACCATCCCTTCATCCTCTCTCTCTCTCTCTCCCTTTACTCCCCATCAACCGTGTCCCCTCCTGTTGCTGCTCTTTCGCTCTCTGTTTCTGTTTCTCTCTCTCTCTCTCTCTCTCTCTCTCTCTCTCTCTCTCTCTCTCTCTCTCTCTCTCTCTCTCTCTCTCTCTCTCTCTCTCTCTCTCTCTCTCTCTCTCTCTCTCTCTCTCTCTCTCTCTCTCTCTCTCTCTCTCTCTCTCTCCCTACGCCATCTTCTATCCCTCTACCCCTCCTGTCGTCGCTATCCCCCTCTCTGCCATTCCCTTCATCTCTATCTCTTTCTACCCCTCCTGTTGCTACTCATACCCCCCTCTCCATTTCCCTCCATCCCTCCCCTCTCCCCCACCTCCCCACTTCCCCTCCCGTCCCTTCTCAGCACTCGAGGCCTGATAGGGGGGAAGGGGTAGGGGGGGCAGGGAGGCGATGACGAAGTGCCGGATGGTCGGCAGTCCCCCTCTATTATCACACGAGTTCCGACCATGTTAGTCCGCATCTGTATACCGATAGCATTGTTGTTCTTTTCGTACGTTGTTGTTCCGGCCCGAGCGAGAGCCTCCATAATCTGACACACGGATATCGATTGACACCAAAGTTCTCCTCCGCACTTGACCTTCCCTCTGTCAATTAAGTAGAGACAAAGGCCACAGAAAAAGAATATAGGAAAAGAGAGAAACAAACAAACAAACAGACACCTTCAAAGGACAGCTTATGATGCGAGGCTGAGGCTACGCGAGGGCATCCGGGAGGGACTACGAGCTCGCCGTGGCAAGTTTGCGTTATACGGCTGAGATATGAGCGAGGGTTGCGTCGCCCCCTATAGCTCATCGCTTCTATACAACTCCAGGAGCTCGTAAAAGAGGGAGATGGAGGAAGGGAAGGCGGGGGGGG
>BOPN01008952.1:17726-27726 GCA_017312705.2 Penaeus japonicus | reverse complement strand
AACTTGTGGAAACAGTCGAGAGCCGTATTTGAGGACGAGACAGAAGACCACAGTCACAAAACACTGGAAACACGTCACAAATAAAGGGGCATCTCTATCCCCCATGGAAGAACCTCCAAGGAGGTACTTGTTAACAAATACCATAGATATTGATACAACCCTGCAAGAAAAAAGTAAATGTATTAACTTTCACACAAAATTTAAGATAATAATGGCAATGTACTGCATAAGGTTACAGAGCCAACCATCCCATACTTATACTTAAATAGATAACTACTTGAGATACTGGTACTAATATTAGTAAAAGAAAATTTCCTTTATACGATCACATTAATAATTAAAACATTCCATTATAAAAAAAAATTATAATAAGACAATGAACACATGTAAATCAAATGACACCATATCTACTTCCATTATAACTTAAAGATTATCTTCCTATTAAATGTTCATTGGCATGTAAATGTATGACAAGTAAAGAACTTTTACATACCAATAAAGGGTGACCACTGCTGCAACCTTGACATATTTGTGGAATAATGATACATCTTTCCTTGTCTCCATTTTAATCTGTAAAATAAAGGGAGTATACAGTTCACTTTTCATTAGACATAAAGAGTATTCAATATCCTAGTACATATTATTATTCACATGTAAACAAGTTTCAGCAGCAGCAATATCATACCACACTAACAATACCAGAACAACATAAAAGAATCTTAAAATCATCTGAAATATGTCTGATAAGCAAATCACAGAGAGAAAAGTAAAAGACAGATAGCATGACATATATAATCCAGTTTTTATAGTTCACCTGGTCAATGACCTAAACTATTACGATATGGCATTAACATATATAATGAAATTAATAGTAGGTCACATATGCAAATTAAAATTATAATGAAATCCTCAAATCTTACAAAATGGATGCACTCAAACATAATTAGCCTACTAAAAATAGCAGAGCATAAAAAATAAGTTAAAATGCTATCTATTCATGAACAAATGATACTATAGCCAAAGAATGCATAAGAATGGAATGGTTTCAATGAATAATTGTTCTGCTGATCAGAGATCAAAATTCTTCTTTGCACAGCACAATATAAAAAATGTTTTATTGAATAATACCATGATAATACTAACAGCAATACAAAAAAAAAAAAAAAAAAAAAAAAAAAAAAAAAAAAAAAAAAAATAATAATAATAATAATAATCAGATAATAATTGTATATAATAGTAACTTCCCACTAGGTAAAAGCTGATGTGCAGCTAATTGGACAGTTTTAGTGAAATGTATCAATCTGCATTCAATCTGTATAACATTAAGTCACAACATATGCACAGTCTACCCTTGGATGGGATATATTATACAGGGTAAGCTTAAGATTACATTTAAATTATACAAAACATCCTGGAAACATTGCAAGATTTAAAAATAATTAAGTGCAGCAATCTTGTATACACCACCAAAAACAAACAAAATTGTTGATGACAAACTTTCTCTGTAATTGTAAATACGAAACTGAAATTGAAATTTTAATAATTTTATGAAACTGAAATTGAATCTTTTAACAATTTTTCCACTATCTTTCATTTTAGATAATTGAGGGCATGATATGAATCTCTGAAATTAACAATTCTACTCATTTGGCCAAATGTTACAGGATAACAAGTGTCTTCTGGATGATTAAACCTATTGCGGATGGGTGTCATGACATACATGATGTAGGAGCTTTAGCCTGACGACAAGTGTCATGACGTACATGATGTTCAGGGGATTTTGGATCATTGTGCTATTCTATTGTGCTATGAAAAAAGAGTGAGTGATGATGGCACCTGCAGACATAATTACTGTAATTACCGTAATATTAAGCTAACTTAACGTCCAAAACCTAGATGGTACCACTTTTTCCCAGTACTAGCAGGAGAGAGAAAGCCTTGAATGACACCCATCCACGGTCTCTAGCAAGCACTATCTTTATAGAGTGATGTCACACACTAATTTGACGACCTCTTGCTCTAAAGCCGATGTAAGTTTTGCAGGCTGAACGAGAAGAGGAAGGTGACTCAATCCATACCCAGTGTCTAAAATGTGCTCCTGTGTCAATTTGGATGCCTTTCACTATGGCACTCAGTCACAAGCACAGGTTTCATTCCTATTCCCTACTTCTTCATGTTATCTTCATTGTAGGTGGTTATATGTTTTGTATTCATTCATGATAGCACAAAAATACGAAAAAAAAGAAGTTGCCTTTTGTCCTCCCACACTGAGTATAAAGAATATAATGAGGTAATATTCATCATATATTACAATTTGAGTCAACTGCAGCTCTGATGGAGCCTGTCATAAGGCACATTAAGTCTCTAAATTCAATAAAACACACAAAAAATAAAACACAATAATGGCTCTAGCTTTACAATGAATGACTGAAAGAGAGTGGGAAGATTCAAATTATACTGCTTCAAGCAGCCTCGCTCTAAAATAAAACCTATCCTGGAGACTGGGCAAGTGAATTTACCCCCATCCGCAATGGGTTAAGAGAGAGTTTGTGCTAGTACCTTACATGATGTTTAAAGAGGTCCAGATGATATGTATGATATAAGGGCACAAGCTGCTCAGCCATGCCAGGAGGTAATTGTATGAAGGGAGAGGAATAGGATAGTCTCTGATGGCTTGGAGTAGGTCCAGAGGTAGGACTTGGTGAGAGGGTAGGACTTGGTGAGAGGGAAAGACAACCAAACACATAGGGAGAAAGCAAGTAGGGTAGCAAGAGGTACTGGAATAAGGTGGAGATAGCTCTCAGTGGCCTTGAAGTTGGATGAGAGATGGCAGACAGTGCCGTATTTACTTCTTTACACTCTCCACATCCTACTCACACACAAAAGAAGAATTAAAAGAAGAAGAGGTGGAAAAAAAAGCTCACCAGCTTTTATAAGATGATGCTCAGTCTGGTCAACTCTGAGTGAAAGTACAATTAACCAATATGCTCATTCAAAGTACATCCTCCTAGTGATTCTCAAAAGGCAGAAGATTTTAAAAATCTCCATCCCATCCCATGCCCCCTCCTCCCTAGGACCTACTCCTCTCCTTTCATCTAGACACCTCCCTGCATGGCTGAGCAAAACATAGGTGCCACTAGTAGTCATGGCTTATTTGACATTGAGGAAGAGTGGATTGCTGTGTTTCGCTATTGAACTATGGGTAATAACAGTATTTAGTGACTTATGATGACAATTGCAATTATAATTACTATAACTGCTGTAAAATTCATCAAAATACTGTAGGTTCAATCTAAAATGCAAACATGGATAGCACTACTCTATCCAAGCAGCTGCAAGAAAGAAAGTCTTGAATGGCGCTCTTCCATGGTCTCTACCAAGCGCTATCTTTAGAGAGTAATTACACACCAGATGCATACCTCTGGCTTTAAAGTACAAGGGATACAGGATGTACAGGTATAATGAGAAGAGGAAATTGATCTAGACCATGTGCATCATCGGTAATTTGACTCTGTGCCGGTATGGCTGCTTTGTGATGTGGTACTTGCAGTCATACCACAGGTCTCCTCTCCTTATTTGTTTCTATGAGGGACAGTTATTTCTTTTGTAATTGTTTACAAAATTAAATGCATACAAGTTGCCTTGTGTCCTCCCATAAAACTATAATACTTCTATCACATTGAGTGTAAAGACTATAATAAGATGATGTAGACCCTATACTACAAATTTAGTTGACTGTAACATTAATTTTCATTTCATATTTGCTTACAAAAGTACACAAATGCCCAAAAAAATAAAGATGCTTTTTGTCCTCTCATAAAACTGCAGTACTTCTATCACACTGAATATAAAGAACATAATGAGCTGATATGGTTCCTTTATTACAATTTTAGCCCACTACAACATTGGTAAACACTGTCGGATGGCACATATAATTTTTACAAAATAGTAAAACACAACAAAAATTACAAACACAAAATGACTCTAGCATTATAAGGAGTGAACGAAAGAGACTGCGATAGGTTACAATAATGTTCAGTGAAGCTCCCTAACTTTGGAATAAAACCCATCTTGGGTACCATGCAGGTGGCCTGGCGCCCATCCTGGGGATTAGTCAAGCAAATTTATCCTCTTCTCCCCCTGGTGCCAACGGGGGATTGATTTGCTTACCCAGGCTCCATGGTGGGTTTTATTTCTGAGTGAGGCAGCTTCAGCAACATATCTTGATTTTTTCCCACTCCTTTTAGTCACTCATTGTAGAGCTAGAGCCATTTTTGTGTTTTGTTTTTTTTGTGTGTGTTTACTGTTTTTAGAGACTTATATCTGTCATATCATAGGTAGTTGACTAAAATTGTAGTTCAGGGTCCATATCAATTTATTTTTTTTCTTTATACTCAATGTGATAGAAGTATTGCTGTGTCAGGGGAGGGCAAAAAGCAACTTTATTTTTTCATATTTCTGTGCTGTCATGAACGAACACAAAACTTATAACCATCTAAAATGAAGATAACATGAAGAGGTAGGGAAGAGGAAGGAAACTTGTGCTTTTGACAGTGAGTGCCACAATAAAAGGCATCCCTAATGGCACAGGGACACATTGCAGACATTGGGCATGGTTTGAGTCACCTTCCTCCTCTCGTTCTGCCTGCACATCCTTCATCGGCGATACTTTAGAGCAAGGGGTCGGCAACCTGCTATGTGCCATCGCTCTATAGAGATAGTGCTTGCTAGAGACCATAGATGGGTGCCATTTAAGGCTCTCTCTCCTGCTGGTACTAGAAGAAAGTGATTTGGATGAGTTGAAACCCATTTTGCTTAATAATACAGCAGTTATAATAATTATGACTGCAATTGTCAACATCACTCACTCATTACTCATAGCACCATAAAATAATATAGTGATCCAAAATCCCCTAATGTTATGACGCCCATCATCAGGCAAGAGCTCCTGCGTCCAGTATGATGAAAAAACACATCATCCGTCGTTAACGGGTCAAGTAAAATAAAGACCAAATTTATCCTTGGTAAAATTGGGGAATGCAAGGTTTTTTATAAGGGTCAGGGATGGCTGAGGAACTGTGGTCTTTGAGGGTTAACCCAATGATGACAGATGGCACGTTGGAGATGATGGACCAGAATTCCGGATGTCACTTATACATGCTATGATAATAGAGGCTGCTCTCTGTTCTATACACTATTTACGCATGAAGCTTTATGGCCCCTATGAGAGGGGTTCTTGAGCTACAACCAATTTGGTTGGCTTGAAATAAAAATAAATAAAGAGACTACCAGATGGCACATACATTTTTGTGGACAAGCTGCAGGAAATAAATTGTCATGAGGCACTAACCCATTGCACACAGGTGTCATGACATACATGACGTAGGAGCTTTGGCCTGACGACAGGGGTCATGATGTACATGACGTTGGGATATTTTTTATTACTGTGTTATTTCTTTGTGCCATGAGTGATGAGTGAGTGATGATGTCAATTGCAGTCATAATTACTATAAATGCCCTCATAGTAACCAAAATAGGTTTCAACATAACAACCAAAACCTAGATGGCACCACTTTCTTCTAGCACCAGTCGGAGAGAGAGCCTTGAATGGCACCCATCTTCGGTCTCTAGCAAGCTCCATCTTTATAGAATGATGGCACACAGCAAGTTGCCGACTTCTTGCTCTAAAGTATCGCCAATGAAGGATGTGCAGGCAGAGTGAGAGGAGGAAGGTGACTCAAACCATGCCCAATGTCTGCAATGTGCCCATGTGCCAATAAGGATGCCTTTTATTGTGGCACTCACAATCATAAGCACAGGTTTCCTTCCTCTTCCCTACCCCTTCATATTATTTTCATTATGGATGGTTATATGTTTTGTGTTTGTTCATGACAGTATACAAATATTAAAAAAAAAATGTTGCTTTTTGTCCTCTCATAAAACAGCAGTACTTCTACAATTTTAGTCAACTGCAGCAGTGATAGAGCTTGTGATATGGCACATATAAGTCTCTCAATACAATAAAACACAAAAATAAAACACAAAAATGGCTATAATTTTACACTGAGTGCCTGAAAGAGAGTAGGGAAAGTCAAGATATGTTGTGTGAAGCTGCCTTGCTCTGAAATAAAACCCATCCTGGAGACTGGGCAAGCATATCTATCCCCCATCCACGATGGGTTAATGGGTATTCAAGCATTACCTATCACTACCTTACTCTCACTACCAGCCAATTTGATAAGTGATCTCAGGTAACGAACATGAGAGACCAACATCTGTATACCTCCTATGCTCACTTAGTCGCCAATTTCCCTAAATACTTTAACTTTTTACAAAAAGATAAAGATACCGAACAAATGTGATATTTATGATGCATACATTCATGGGTGGCAAAGAAGATGCAAGGAAATGGACTTATGCTCATCAGGTCTTACCAGGAATAAGTATCAATTACCACAGTAGCCAATATCAATAAAGGATAAATACAGATTATACTTACTTTTCTATCATCAATGACTTACTTTCAGAAGATGAAACACATTTTCTTAGCTTTAGGGTTCCAAAGTCAGCCTAAACTAGCATTATGTTAGGATTTATAGAAAAACATTGTTTGGGCAGAAAAGACCCTTCTGCCTTCCCTCTAATTTTTAGTCAGTGCCGCAAGCATTGTAGACCACCCGTCATGACTGCCAGTTAGGTCGTTAGGTCATTGGCTTAACATCTAGATATATATATATATAATATGTCCATGAGTTATCTGGTGAACTCACACCACAGTAAACAAGACTAACTTGCAAATGAGGCAGTCTTTACAGAACAGATTCTAATATAATCTGGCCTGCGAGGAATAAAATTTGTGACTGGTGCAGCTTCTTCTATCGTTAAGTCTCCATGGCATCTAGATTATGCTTCAATGATTGGTAGTCCCTCCAAAATTATTAACCCTATGACGACAGTGCGTCACACTCGTGTGACACAGCCAAACTCCCGATGCCAGGGCGTCATGCCAGTGTGACGATTACAATGCAATATTGCAATCGCCCGGGGGTCTTCGCATAGCGAGTGCCCCGTCGGGAAAGGGTTAACATAGATGAGTAAAAATTTGGTAAGAGGAAGTGTGACATGGGACAAGTCGTTGGATTATGAGTACTCAGTGGCATTTGCAAGCACACCCTTTATTTTTATTTATAACTCTGGTGGGGGGGGGGGGGGATGTTCTATATAAGTATCTATGACCTGCTACTTTTATATAGAGTTACTATTTCTAGTCTTTGCTGGAGTGCTAAAGGCACAAACACTGCAGCAACTGCCTAACACTGCACAACTAGAGCTGGGACTGAAGACTGTATGCCTTCCATTACAGATTGTAGCAAATTTCATGAGAATTTTAATGGAAAATAGCAAAGCAAACATTACCACTAAAAATTGCTTCATGTAATGGAGGACGACCTGAGAGATATTTGCGATCACTGTGCACACTATACACCATGAGGGTGAGTAAATCATAAGAAACTGCACCTTTTACATTTATCTATTGACAGTATACAGATATGTGGTAAAACAAGGTACATTTATGGTATATGTCAATACAATTCATTCACATATTACCTCACAATTTCCCTGATCTGCACCTTATTATTGCATCACAGACCATGGGGTATAGGGGGGGAATCACAGATTATATCCTCTATATATGAGTAGTAGAGCGTGAGAAGAATCCATCAATACCACTTTTGTGGTATTTAGTAATGCAGCACTATTTGGAAAATTGTGTGTGTGTGTGTGTGTGTGTGTGTGTGTGTGTGTGTGTGTGTGTGTGTGTGTGTGTGTGTGTGTGTGTGTGTGTGTGTGTGTGTGTGTGTAAATATATATATATATAAATATGTGGTAAATTTTCCAAATAACGGCGCGTTACTAAATACCATAAAAATGGTATCGATGGATTCGTCTCAACCTCTACTATTCATATATAGCGGAAATAATGCGCGATTCCACCCCTGGACCCCACAATCTGGGTCTCTTTTTTAACCCATTCCCGACGGGGCCAATCCGGCTTAAATAGACCAAAATTCCGGGACTCTTGAACGCATAAGCCTAACGCGTCGGGATTCTCGGCCGCACTGGCCGCGTGCCAGCGCTGCGCGCTGACTCCTCCCATGCCCTGGGCTGGACAAAGTAACGCTTCCCCGTCGTGTAGCCCAAAAACCACTAGACGTGTTATCTTGTCATCCGTCGTTAACGGGTTAAGGCACTTCGTGCTACCTTGTCCTACTTTGGGGCATATTTCGCTTGCAAAATCTTAACCCAATTACCTACCTAACTTTGCCTAGTTTTGAATTAAGCATTTCAAAACTAGGCAAAGTTAGGTAGGTAATTGGGTTGAGATTTTGCATACGAAATATGTACCAAAGTAGCACAAGAAGTAGCATTAAGTGGCTTAAAAAGGAGGGGCGAGGGGGGGCAAAGCCCCCCTTTGGCTAGGGCTAACTTCAAAACTAAGCAAAGTTAGGTAGGTAATTGGGTTAAGATTTTGCAAACGAAATATGGCCGGAATTCATATTTTACCCCGCAATTTCCCTGATCTACTTCATGCCCTTCCCTACTGTCGGGACCCATATTGTGGGGTCCAGGGGTGGAATCGCACATTATTTCTACTATATATGAATAGTAGAGGTTGAGAAGAATCTATCGACACCACTTTTGTGGTATTTCGTAACACAGCATTATTCGGAAAATTTACCATGTGTAGGTATATATATATATATTATTTAGGAATTATATATACATTACTTAGGAATTATATATAAATTATTTAGAAATTATATATAAATTATTTAGGAATTATATATATTATTCAGAAATTATATATGAATTATTTAGCTATTATATATAAATTATATATATATATATATAATTTTTTTTTGGGGGGGGGGTTCCAAGAGTTAACAATACCATAGCTATCTAAAACCTTGAACTATTCTCACAGTTTCCTCACTAGTCACAAGCACTGCTGATCGTGTTCGTCGCGCCGCTGCCTCTGAATGGAAGAGCGAATGAACTGACACGTCACCGCGGCACAATTTACTGACGAGTAAATTTATTCGCAAATACACCTGCATTCAACTAAGTATCTCCCTCCCACGTGTCTTTCCATCACCAAAGTTATGTCTATGACAGGACACTCATCCTCTTTAAACGTACGATTTTATTCAAATTTTAGATGAATAAAACCCTCTAATTTGCAGTAGTGAAAAGATAAATACTTCATATTCATTATTTTAGCATCACTATGACCCCTTCCACATCCATTTTCCACACAAAGACAGTTCACTAAATTCCTAGCCTATTCCATCTGCCTGACAGGTACAAAGTGATGAGAATGGACTGAAAACTTACGAGTTTAAAGCGAGCTGGGTTTCGCACTTGCAAGAGGTTCGGCCGCCGTGTTTACTTTGCTGCAACTTGTCTCAATCCCTGAGTGGGAGTCTTGTTTCATTCGTTATAGTATACGGACGATACTATAGAAATTAATATTTTTGAATGTCTCTTTTCTGCAAAAAGTATGTAAGTGCACATTTATTTATGTGTAAATCTTTTGAACATGATGTAGTAGAGCGTCTACTAGCATTAGTTAATTCGATAGTGCTAAGAAATAAGGCAAATTCGAACGAGTTCACACTAGTCAAACATCAAACATACTTTTTTTAGGGATGGGGGGGGGAGTGAATGTAAGAGAAAGAAAAATATCTTACATATTATGAAGCTTTGTCTTCTCTAGTAAAACATAAGGAACTTTATTAACTCCTCCTCATATAAATAAAACTGAAATATATAATTACAAATAAACAATGGGAATTTAAGGGGAAACAATGGTAAAGTCTAAAAGTATTATACTATCATGTGAACTTTAAATATTTCACTTTCTTAGGAAGTCGTGATATAAATGTATGTATGTAAGTATATATGTATATATATACATACATATATACGTATATATATA
>BOPN01008951.1:15000-17896 GCA_017312705.2 Penaeus japonicus | reverse complement strand
TTTGTGACATATTAATGACAATAATGATCATGGTAAGTTAAATGTAATGGTGGTATATCATAATTATTATTTATTATTAAGGACTATGATTAATAATGATTATGATATTATGATGATAATGATGATTTTAGTAATATCATTATATAAGTATCATTATTATCATTGAAATGATGACGATAATTATGATAATGATAATGATAATTGGTATGATACTGATATAAAAGATTATGTTGTTAATAGTTGTGATAATGATGAAATTAACAATAATGATGATAATGATGATAATTATAGAAGTAATTAAAACGGTATTATGATTATCATCATATTATGATCATCATCTTTATCATCATCATCATTATTAGTACTATGATCACTATCATTACATCTAATATCAACATCATAATTATAATAATCATCATTATTATTCCTGTTGCCATTATCATCATTATTGCTATTAACATCATCATTACTATTGTTAGTATTATCATTGTTATAATTATCATCATCATTACCATCATCATCATAAAGATGATAGTAATTTTTATAGTAGTGATAATCATGATGATTCAAGAATGATGATAACAATAGTGATAATATTGATAATAATGCGAATAATAATGATAAAGATAATACTGACGCTAATGGGAATAATCAGTAGCAATAATCAGGGTGATAATAACAATGATTATAACAGCAATGACAATAATGTTGATAGCAATAATGATGATAATCATGGTAATAGTGATAAGGATAATAATAATGATCATTAATATAACAATAATAGTGATAATGATGATAAAAACAAACAAACAACAAATGATAATAATAAGGATAGTAATAATTAAATTTATCGTTATTATCATATTCATTATTATCGTGATGATGATTATGATGATAATGGTAATCACAACCATGATAATGGTAACGACAATGATAATGATGATAATAACAATAATAACGATGAAAATGATGATTATGATAATAATGATAACAGTAATGATGATGGTTATGCTAATCATGATAATTATAATTAGAATAATGATAATAATAATGATAACAATAATAATGATAATAACCATAGGAATAATTATATTGATAATAAGGAAAATAATTATGATAATAATATCAGTTATGATAATTATGATAATTACATCATTATCATTAGTTATGATAATAATGATAATGAAAACTATAATGATAAGGGGAATTATGATAAGTCAACATCATTATCATTAGCAAATGATAATGATAAAAAAAACAAGAATGATAATTCTGATAATGGTAATCATTATTATCATTACCATTATTGTTATCATTATCATTGTTACTATCATCAAAATCATAATCAAAATAATGAGTACAAGAATAAGAAACAGACAAAGAGAGAGAGAACAAAGAAAGAACGAAAGACACAGAGAGAACAGATGAAGAAAAGGAGAAAGGAGAAGAAAAAGAGAAAGAGAATAGAAAACCAGAGAGGATAAAGGATAACGAATGAGAAAAGAAAGACACAGAGAATGAATGATAAACATGAAAGAAAAATAGATTCGAAGAAAAGAAAAAAATAATACACGGAGAATTGATAAAAGAAAAAAGAAAAGGAAAAAAAGTATTAGTGAAGGGAAGGATGTTTATTTATATGTGAGAAAGAAAGAAGGAAAATGGAGACGTAAAATTGGTTTTAATGTCGAAAGAAAGGAAAGAGAGAGAGAGAGGGGGGGGGAGAAAGACAGAGATAGAGGTGGGGGAGGGAGGGAGGGAGAAAGAGAGAGAGAGAGAGAGAGAGAGAGAGAGAGAGAGGGAGTGAGAGAGAGAGACAGCGAGTGTGTGTGAGAGAGAGAGACAGGGACTGGGAGAGAGAAAGAGACAGGGAGAGAGAGAGAGAGAGAGAGAGAGAGAGAAAGGGAGTGAGTGAGAGAGAGAGAGAGAGAATTAGAAAATATCAGAAAATTATAGTTATTGCAAAGACAGATAGAGGGAAGACAGAGAAGAGAGAAAAGCCGAGAACGAATTAGAAAGGGAGAAGGAGAGAGCAAGATACTGCACACGCACACACAAAGAAGACGAAGGAAAAAAGAGGAAGAGGAAAAGGAAAAGCAGATAGAGGAGGAGGAGGAAGTACGAAAAGGGGTGTAGAAGAGAGAGAGAAGAGGGAGAAAGAACAAGTAGGAAGAGAAAAGTAGGAAAAGGAGAAGGAGAAGATGGGAGAATGAGGAGGAGATAGAAAGGAAGAGGATTATGGAAAAGAGGAGAAGGAATAAGAGGAGCAGAAGGAGGGGGGGACGAAGACAGTAAGAGGCGGAAAACGATGATGATGAAGATGCTCAGAGACGAAAAAAAGATGAAGATAAAAAGTCAGAAAAAAAAATAAAGAAGAAGAAGAAGAAGAAGAGCAAAACAAAGAAGTAAGGAAAGCCTAAAATAAACAAAGAACAACGACAACAACAAAACAAAGAAGAAAGGAAAGCCTAAGATAAGTAAAGAAGAAGAACAATTACAAAACAAAGAAGAAAGGAAAGCCTAAGATAAACAAATAAGAAAAATAACAACAACAAAACAAAAAAAGAAAAGAAAGCCCAAGATAAACAAATCAGAAACAGAACAACAACAACAACAACAAAAAAGAAAGAATCGAAATTCCCCTTAATCAAAAAGTAGATAACCAGAGAACAACAAGAACAACAAGAAGAACAAGAAGGACAAAAAACAAGAATAAGAAAAACAACAACAACAACAAAAAATAAAGAATCGAAATTCCCCTTAATCAAAAAGTAGATAACCAGAGAACAACAAGAAGAACAAGAAGAACAAGAAGAACAAGAAGAACAAGAAGAACAAGAAGAACAAGAAGGACAAAAACCAAGAAGAAAGAGGGAAGGAGCGAGCAAAGAAGGCT
>BOPN01008951.1:0-10000 GCA_017312705.2 Penaeus japonicus | reverse complement strand
ATGATAATGATGATAATTACCAAAATGATGATAATGATAATTATGATAATTACCAAAATGATGATAATGATGATGATTACCAAAATGATGATAATGATGATAATTACCAAAATGCTGATAATGATAATGAAGATACTAATAATGAGATACTAACAATGATTACAATATCGATATGCATAATTATCATTATATGATAATCATATGATAACGATACTGAATAGCAAGAATAAAGATGATAAGGAAAATAACGATGACTTTTTATAAATGTTATCATTCATATCAGAATCAATATCATCAACACTATCATTGCTACAATTATAGTTATTAGAATTATTATTTTATGAGCTACGATGATGTTGATATTAAAAACATTGTAATAAAGTTTATAAATCAATAATAACAACAATACTTATATGAACATTATAGATAATTATGATAGTATTAATGATATAACAATAATGATAACAATGTCGATAACAATCATAATGATAAGAATAATGGTGATAATAACAATAAAGATGAGGATAATATTAATGATGATAATAATGATGACAATGAGGATAATAATATACATAATGATGACAATTATTAAAATAGCAATGATGATGATAATGATGATAATAATGATAATCATAATAATGTTGATGATAGAAATAATAATGATGGTTATTAAAATAATAGTGATGATAGCAATAATATTAATAATGATGTTAATCATGGCGGTAATTATAAGAATAGGAATAGAACAATCATTGTCATTATTATCATTATTATTGTTGTTGTTATCACTATAATCTTTATTGCTATTTTATTATTTACATTGTAACAAAAATATATAATAATCATGATAATGATATTGATAATGATAATAATGATGATAGTAATAATGATAATGATGATGATAATGATGATAACAATAATGATATAGCCAATGATGATAATGTAATAGGAATGAAAATGGTAATGAAAACGATTATGGAAATGATAGGTAATGACAAATAATAGGATAATGCTGATAAAAGTGATGATAGACATAATGATAATAAGGGCGATGATTATAACTATGATAAATGCAGTAATAACAATGATAATGATAATGACAATAAGCATAGAATTATAACAATAATAATTATTATGAAGGTAATAGTGATAATAGTAATGATAATGGTAAAAGTGATGGTAATGGTGATGATCATAATAGTAATAATAACAATGATAATGATAATGATGCTGAATGATAATGATCATATTAATGATAATGATAATGACGATAACAATGATGATGATAAGAATAATGATAATGATGATGATAATTATAGTTATGATATTCATTATGATAATGATATCAATCATTATGGTAATAACAATGACAGTCATAACATCGTTATGATGATGATGATAATAATGGTATTGATAATAGTAATAGTAATCATAATGTTGCTTTTAACCATGATAATGATGATAATAATCATAATGATTATAGTCATTACAACAATGATAATGGTGATTATCGCGAAAGCAATAATGATCACAGTGATAATGGTGATAATGATAATAGCACTAAAGACAATAATGATAATAACGCAAATACAATCATGATAATAGCACTAATGACATTAATGATGATAATAATAAGAACAATAGATGTGATGATAGTGGTAATGATAATAATGATAGCATTTGTAATAATAGAAATAGTAGTAATAACAATAATAATAATGATAATAATGATAATAATGATGATAATAATGAAAATAAAAATGATAATAATAATAATGATGCTAATAACAATAATAATAATAATAATGATAATAATAATAATAATAATGATAATAACAATAATAATAATAATAATGATAATAATAATAATAATAATAATAATAATAATAATAATAATAATAATAATGATAATGATAATAATAATAATAATTATTATTATTATTATCATTATTATTATAATGATAATAATAAAGATAATGATAGTGATAATGATGATAATAATGATAACAAGAAAGAGAATAGTAATGATCACATAAGTAATGGTGATGACAATAATAAACACAATAACAATAACAATAATAATAATAACAATACTAAATGATACAAATAATAATAACGATAATAATAATAATGACATCCAAAACATCTCTATCCATTCGTTCTCCCTTTTGCAATAGTGACAAATTGCACAAACTGCACCACAAGTCACTCGCTCTAACATAGCGTAGAGAGTGTGGCGAATTCCTTGTTATGTAGACCACACGCCATTTCTATAGTGTGTGTGTGTGTGTGTGTGTGTGTGTGTGTGTGTGTGTGCGTGTGTGTGTGTGTGTGTGTGTGTGTGTGTGTAAGATTCTTTTCTTTTTTTCATCTTTCTTGGGTGTGTTGTGGGTTTCTTCGGGCGGGTTGAGGGGGGAAGAGGGGAGAAGAAAGGGGAAGAGGGAAGGGTGGGAGGAAGAGTAAGGATGATAGGACAGGAAAGAAGAGGAAGAGTAAGGATGATAGGACAGGAAAGAGGAGGAAGATTAAGATATTTAAAGATAGATAGATACTCCTTTACGGTTTTATATTTCCTAGGAGAATTTTGGGATTTTTGGAATAAGTGGATAAGTGGATAATTGGAGGTAAAAGAGGAAGAGGGGAAAGGAAAGGGGAAAGAGAAAGAGAGGAGAAAGATTGAGCATGATAAAGGGGAGAGGAAAGTGGGAAAGAGAAAGAGAGGAGGAAGATTGAGCATGATAAAGGGGGAGGAAAGTGGGAAAGAGAAAGAGAGGAGGAAGATTGAGCATGATAAAGGGGGAGGAAAGAGGGAAAGGGAAAGAGAGGGGGGAGACTGAGCATGATAAAGGGGGAGGAAAGGGGGAAAGAAAAAGAGAGGAAATGTGAAGGGTGAAGGAGGGATATTAATAGGAAAAGGAAGAGGTAGTAGAAGAGTGAGATTGAGAGACGATGAGAGGGAGAGAAAGAAATGGGAAAACGTAACTGGAATAGGTTTGTAGAGAGAGAAAAGGGAGACGGGGAAGAAGAGGAGTAAGTGTGACAATGAGAGGGGTGGAAAGGGAGAAAGAGAGAAAGGGAGAAGGGAAAGGGAGAGACACTCGGAGACTCTTACAGAACGCGTGGAAGAAACTCATTCAATTTTCCCGCCATTTCTGTGAGTTTCTTCAGATAGTTGAGAGTGAAGAAAGGAAAGAGAAAGGGAAACAAGGAGGAGGAGAGGAGAAAGAGTGAGGAGAATAAGATACCAAATGGAAAAAGAGAAAAGAGAAAAAAACAAACAAGAGAAAACATAAAAAAGAAAGAAAGTACGCAGATAAAGAGAACAAGAGAGAAAGAGAGGTGAAGGAAAGAAATAAGAGAAAGTAATAGAGAAACCGCAGAAGAAGAAGAAGAAGAAGAGAAGGGAAAAGAGGAAGGGAGATTCTTGAGTAATAAACGTTGGCTCACTAGCCTTGCGTTCAGCTTTGTATGCAAGTCAGCGGGTGCCGATGCTGCCCAACCGACCACCGTACAGAGGTTACGTACAGACAAAAAACGAGGGCAAATGGGGGAAAGGGGTAAGGGCAAACGCGCAATGGGACAGCGGGTAAATGGGGGAAAGGGGTAAGGGCAAACACGATATGGGACAGCGGGTAAATGGGGGAAAGGGGTAAGGGCAAACGCGCAATGGGACAGCGGGCAAATGGGGGAAAAGGGGTAAGGGCAAACACGAAATGGGACAGCGGGCAAATGGGGGAAAGGGGGTAAGGGCAAACGCGCAATGGGACAGCTGGCAAATGGGGGGAAAGGGGGTAAGGGCAAACGCGAAATGGGACAGTGGGCAAATGGGGGGAAAAGGGGTAAGGGCAAACGCGAAATGGGACAGCTGGCAAATGGGGGGAGACGAAGAGGGGAGTGGAGAAGATGAAGGGAGGAAAAAGGAGGGGGAGGTGATAGTAAAATTGGGAAAATAAAAAAAATGGATGGGGGGAGAAGAGATGAAGAAGAAGATGCGCAGAGAGGAGGAGATAGGAAGGATGATGGTGGAAGATAGGAGATAGTATTAAGGAATAAGATCACAAAAAAAATGATTTATTGAAGCAGAAACCCATATCGAAGAAGCAGATAAGAAATAAGAAATAAATAAGAAATAAGAAAAGGAAACAACGATGATAAGAAAATTGAAATAATAGACAAATAAGGAGAAGAAAAGATAAGAAGAAAAAGGAGACAATATCAAGAAAGAAGAAAAGAGAAAACATAGGAGATAAATAAAAGAGTAAACTTGAAAAGAAAATACAAAACAAAAGAGTGTTGATAACTTCTTGCAGACGCATTGAGATCTCCCTTTGACTGGCATTTCGCAATTCCTTCTCTCTCTCTTTCTCCATCCTTCTTATACATGTCGGACCCTTTCTAGATAACCATCAGCATATAGAACCTCAATGAACCGAAAGGGAACCGAGGGCTGAGAAGGATGCCCTTATTTTCCGCTCACTGAATATCGCTAACTTGCTAACATGAGTTCGCTAGGTCCGCTGACGAGCTCAAAATCTATATATAGATATATGATAGTATATTGCAGCTATTGCTAATGTTGATAGTAAAAATAAGGATGAGAAGAGTCATAATGATGAAGATGATGATAATGGTAATGAGGATAATTATGATATATGATGATGATTATGATAATAACAATGATAATAATCGTGATAATAATAGTGATAATGACAATGATAATAACGATAATAATGATAATGATAACAAAGATAAAAAGATAATGATGATGACAAAAAAATAACAAAAAACACACAGCAACATAACTAAAGATACAACTGACCACTCCTCCACGACACAAACACTGACCATCAGTAAAGAAAACGGAAAAGAATTGATCATAAAAAAACAAACAAGATACCGCGCCCACAATATCTCTAACGATCAAACTATATACCTGGACACGCGAGTGGGCTGACGCGGCTCCTGACCATCGCTGACCGTCAGGAATAAGCCCACTAAGAAGAAGAAGAAGAAGAGAGGAAAAAAAGAGGAATATCTAAACACGTGGTTAGTCTTGTGTTGGGAAGATTTTTAAGGGGGGACTGATGAAGAAATGGACTGTTAAATCGGAGAGTGACCACTTTTGGTTGTCGGTTGTCTGGGAGTTAGGTGGTTTGTGACTTTGTGTTGTTGTTGTTGTTGGGGTAGTGTTGTTGTTGTTGTCAGGGGGTTAGGTGGTTTTGACTTTATGTTGTTGTTGTTGTGGTAGTGTTGTTTTTTGTGCTATCAGTGTTATCGTTTATGTAATTGTGGTTGTTCTGTTGTCATTGCGGGTGTTTTTTATTTATCTTTTTTATCATCAATTGGCTTGTTCTTTGTTATTGTTATCATTGCTGTTATCATCATTAGTATTTCTATCATCATAAAGGCAACAATTGTTTTAATGGCATTGGTAATAGCCATTATCATTAGTGTTGTCAATGTTGTCAAATTTGTCATCACTTTTACTAGCATCAATATGTTTTCTTTTATTGTCTTATCTTTAATGTACTTATTATCAGTGTTGTTTTTCTTTTTCTTTTTCTTTTCTGTCTTGATTTTGTTGCTGTAGCTGTCAATATGACCATAATTACTTGTTATTACTATTAGTATCACCAATCTCGTGATTATAATTCATTGTGTAAACAATTAAATCTTTGTATACATTTTTTTAGCAATTATAAAAAAGATCTTTCATCATATAATAATAGCCACACAAAGAAGGAAAATAAAATAGAATAGTATGAAAATAACATATAATCTTAAAAATAATTAGAAAAAAAGGAAGAGGAAGAGCAAAAGAAAAGAAAAAGAAGAAGAGGAGACAGACTTTCCTTTTCCTAACTCCCCTTTCTCGCCTCAGGGACAGACTGACCATCACCAAGACTTATAGGGAAAAAAAGGGACAAGGGAAGGAAAAAGTCTTGTTACTTCCTTTTGCCTTTACACGCGACCGGACGGATGCCAGTGTTGGGCAACTGACCACTGGCCAGTTGTGTGTGTGTGTAAAAAGAGGATGATATTTCCTCGGTGGTAACTCTGCGGATTCTGGCGCCGCTTTTTATGGATGGAGAGGGCGTTGTTGGATGTGGTTTTAGATAGGTAGATAGATAGATAGATATATAGATGCATAGACATATATATATGTGTGTATATATATATGTATATATATATATACATATAGACATATATATGTGTATATATATACATATATATATATATATATATATATATATATATATATATATATATATATATATATATATATATATATATATATATATATATATATATATATATACCTGTATACATACACACACACACACATATATACAATAAGAGAAAGAGACAGAGAAAAAAAGAGATACACACGTGCATGCGAAGGTACCTAGCATCCCTAAACACACACACACACACACACACACAAAACTGACCACCGCGAGCTAACATGTCCAGAGAAAAAAAAAAAAAAAAGTGATCATATTCGCGTGCTGTTCTGCTACCTGTCCACACGTCTGGTCAGCGCATGTGATCAGCACAAAGAGAGGGGGATGCTGACGGGTTATCTGGTCATTCTCCTGCCCCATCGAGGAGGTAGTTAGAGCTTATGAGGGCATGCTTAGAGATACTTGAAAGGGGGAAAGGACAGTGGAGGAGGGGAGAGATGGATTGCGTATGCTGAGTATTATTATTATTTATTTATTTTTTTTATTGGTTTTATCTCTTCTCTGTCTTTCTTTCTCTCTCGGGCTTTCTCTTTCTTTTTCTTTTTTTCTCTCTCTAACTATCTGTTTACCTATCTATCTCTTTCTCTCTTTATACATATAGATCTCTCATTCTCTCTCTCTCTCTGCATCTATCCCCTTTATTCTCTCTCTCTGTGTCTAACTCTCTCTCTCTCTCTCTCTCTCTTTCTTTCTCTCTCTCTCTCTCTCTCTCTCTCTTTGATACACGAGTACAAGAACAACAAAATGAAAATAAAAACATAACAAAAAGATAAGGAAATAAAACAGAAAACAAAACAAAAACAAAAACAAAAAACAGAAGCCAGAAGCAAATAAGATCCTCCCTCCTCCCCCTCCTCCCTCCCCCTCCTCCTTCCTCCTCCTCCCTCCCTCCCTCTACCCTCCACCCCCACCCACCCACCCTCCCTCCCTTCCTCCCCCTCCCCCTCCCTCCCTCCCTCTTATCCCCTTCCTTCTCCCCTTCCCTCCTCCCTTATCCCTCCTATCCCTAACACGCAAGGCAGCCAAGCGGTCAAAGTTAAGAACAAGAACAAGAACAAGAAGCGTAAGAAGAAAAAAAAAGAAGAGGGAAAGAAAAAGGGAAAGAAATATAAGAAGCTCACGTGTCTTTCTTCAAACCAACACGTGCCTTGACCGATGCCTCTGATGGCTGACTGACCAGTGGGCAACTTACGGGAATGAAAAGAAAGGGGGGAGGAGGAGGAGGAGTCAGTGGAATGGGGAGGGGGGGGGAGGGGGAGATGGGAGAAAGGGGAGGTGGAGGGGGATGTTGTGGGGGGTAGGGGGGGGTGGAGGGGTGTATAAGAGGTTCGGTTTCGTTGACTCGGTTCGCTTTTCTTGTGAGCTAATGGTCAGCGCGTGGCAGGTTGGGATGTACGTGTGTGTGTGTGTGTGTGTGTGTGTGAGTGTTTGGGCGTGTATAAGGTACGGTTGTTTATTTGTGTGTGTATGTATGTGTGTGTGTGTGTGTGAGTGTGTGTGTTTGGGCGTGTATAAGGTACGGTTGTATGTGTGTGTGTGTGTGTGTGTGCTTGGGTAGGGAGGGGTCGATGGGGTTTGGGATATGTGTGCGTATGTGTGTTTGTTCAAGTGAGATTGTGTTTATTAGTTATTATATGTGGAAAGTGCTAAGTGTGTTATTTGTATTTATTTGTCTATATGTAAACATGTGGGCGTGTGACCACATCTAAGTCGATTTTTTTTCTGTGTTTGTTCGTGTATTTTGTCTTTGACTCATAGATGTGTCTGGTGGCTGTTCATACTTCGTTGTCATACATATATTTCCGCCAATAAATACATACACAATCGCAAAACGAACAATCTACACAAAAAAGTAATGAATATATTTTTATGCATTAAAAACATAAATTATAAAAAAAAAGCATAAATGATATTCTGTTTATAGTTCATAATTTCATTAACACCCTTATTATAGATTCCGTTCTTACAGGTAGTGACAGGTAGCAGAACCACTCAAACAAACAAACAAACAAACGAAACAGAATGACCATCACATCTGGAAGACCGTAAAGGAAAAAAAGAAGAACAAATCGGAATGCGGTCAGTGGTCATTCCCCCCATCCCCCCCTTCCCTCCCTCCCTCCCTCCTCCTCCCCTCCACCTTTCCTTCACCTCCTCCCTCCCTACCTCTTCCCTCCTCCCCTCCCCTCCGGTCCCTCCCATCCCCTCCCCTCCCCTCCATCTCCCCTTACAAGATGCCTCAGGTGGAAACATAACCCGAAATTTATTTCTTTTCTCTCTCTCTCTCTCTCTCTCTCTCTTACGGTCGCACATTATTCACGCACATTATGCACAGGTTGCAATGCATAATAGCGAGGGCACGTTCCGAGGGCGTGGCGAAGTAGCCGATGGTCAGTTTCCCCTTTTTTTTTAAACACTTTATTGAAGTCCGCCCCTCGACGCGTTTTCTTTCAAAAGGAGAATCACTTGAGGTGGGTTATAAGAAAGCGAGCGGGCGTGCGAGCGTGCGCGCCCGCGGTGGTCAGTCCACTCTGAGAAAGGAAGAGAGGACGAGAGAAAGAGAAAAGGAAAAAGATAAAGGGGGAAACAAAGGAAAACGAGAAGGGGATTAGAGAGAAGAGTAAAGAGAAGAGAAGATTTAAAAGCATTCTTCTATTTCTTTTCCTTTTTTTTTTCTTTCTTTCTTTCTTTTCTTGTATTTCCATGGGCAAGGTCAACGCATGCGCAGAGTCAATATTTTTCAGTTTTTAGTTTGCCAATTCACTGGAAACCTCTCCCATTACTCATTTCTTAATTATCAAAATAATAATTCTCGCTAATTTTACGTTTCTGGAAGAAAAGCTTTATGGTGTTACGTCATCATTAAATCCACATCATGCTGTAAAGTTGGTTTTTCGCTGCATTTGATTGTGTCTTTATCCAGTTATACCACCTTATCTCATTTTGAAGTAATCCCTAGCCATGGGGGGCTTGACCCTACCTAGAACCCCCCTCCCTCCCATTTACCTTGATTTTTGGGAGTTTTTATTTAGGTTTTTACATGTAGAGCTCAGACTGGCTCATTGTTTAGCAGTGATGCCTTTCAAATACATTTTCTATATGTAGCCCACGTTACCAGTGTATATCCTGTTCAGGGACGAATACTGCAAACGCACATATACATCTTCCCGATGCAACAAGGGACTCTTGCTTGAAAAGTAACTCGTGGATTCACTTACAATAAGAAACAAAAAAGTACTATGATTGGCCAGTCGATTGAAGGGTAACTCACTGGCTGTCATCTATAGAAGAATGTTTAGACCAGTTGGAGCCCAAACTGCTTTGTTGGCAAGGGGTTGAAAAGATATTACTCAAGTTTTATAATTCTAGTAATTAGACACTTGATGACCAAGGCCAGACTCACCACCTGGACTGCAATATTATGCAGGAAGCAATCCCCATTGCTGACTTTGAGATAGGCAGTGAAGAAAGTGCTTGTGGTGGAGGCTGGCAAACTTTGACCCATTCGCACTGGTTGATGTCCTATCACGAGGTCAAAAAATATCCCCGGACCCGGGTGAAGTCCTGAGATCTGCATTTTCTCACCAGTTTCCAGGAGGAGCAATGTGACGTGCTGAAACGTCAGCAGTAGATCGCTATATTGTTCTCAAATAGTTGACAGTAAATCACAAAGAAAGTCTTCAAGTTTTATCTTGTCAGATTATATGTGGATGAACATAGTCTGTGGAGAATGATACATGACCTGGTGCAGACAT
>BOPN01008950.1:35000-38460 GCA_017312705.2 Penaeus japonicus | reverse complement strand
ACACACACACAATATACACAAGCTTACTTTTTTCGGAAATAGAATTAACATTAATTAGAGAAAATATACCAAACTCATACAAATTATTCTTTGCAGAACCACTTTTTGTTGACTGACCTTTCTCTAGGCAAATTGGGACACCCTCTGGAGTAGCATGGGACAGACTTCAAACTTCTTGGAAAATATTTAGTATCCTAAAATGAAAATCAGATTGCAAAGCATCGTTTTGGCGCTTAGTTGTGCCACTGACTTTTGGAACAGGAAGAAATAATCTTCATATCTGCCAAACTTAATGATGTCATGCTTGAGGTGTTTGGAAAGGAAAAGGATCCACTATTTTTTTTTTTTTTTCTTTTCGTTAATAAAAGATTTTCAGATCGTCCTCAGAAGCTTTGTCCATTGTGATCTGACTAATATGTTATTCAGTTGTAGGGAATTCCGCCAGCACACAGTCACAATTTTGGATCCCTTTCAGGGTCACTGAAAATCACTGACTCTTCTTTCTGCAATCGTTCATCTGGCATGCTTTTAACAAGTTCCGGTTCTTCATCATCGCTAGAAATTTCGTCACCTTTATTTGCAGAAGGTTGCTTGTGCATTTTGATATAGCTCTTATCATCTCTTTCTTTCTTTGCTTATTGTAGTAATTCTTTTTAAGGTGTATCTGTTACACCCTTGCTTAGACCTCTTTTCCTTACCTGGCTTGAGTTTTTTTTTTTCTTTCTTTCTTTCTTTCTTTCTTTCTTTCTGTCTTAGACCTCTTCCTCTTACCTGGCTCGAGTTATTTTTTTCTTTCTTTCTTTCTTTTTCTTGCATTTGCTGTAGGATATCCATTGAAAAGTTAAGGCCTTGAGAAGTTCAATGGTCCACCCTCAGCAGATGATGATGCTGAGAATTTCTCTGTCTTCTGGATTAAGTTTGTCAGTTACTGAGCTGGGAGTAAAAGCATCTTCACCGAAGATATTTTCATCACATGGAAATATGTCAGTTTTGTGGAATCGTGATATGATATGGCATCATAGATCTTTGAATTGCAATATTCACAAGACTAGAAACATCATGAATAGTCAGTGGTACACCAAGGTTTTTGCGAAAGGTGAGACTCCACAGCAAGGAACGGCGGGGATAGAGTTTCAGATGTGACCCCATTTTCCTTGGCTAGATCCATGACTTTGAATAACAAATAACATTCTTGGGTATCACACATAAGCAAGGCAAAAATCGTTTTGGAAGAACTGGTATGTTTAATGAAATATTCAATCACTTTTAAGAAAAGTTTTGATGCCATCTGTTGCACATATGATATTAAACATCTTTATTTTCTTCTTAGTAAAGCAACATAACACACTTCAACAAAAACTCACCAAATTCTATATTCTCACCAAAAAGTATCAGTTTTTACGTCCATATATATACATATATATATATATATATATATATATATATATATATATATATATATATATATATATATATCTGTGTGTGTGTGTGTGTGTGTGTGTGTGTGTGTGTGTGTATGTATATATATATATATATATATATATATATATATATATATATATATATATATATATATATATATATATATATATATCTGTGTGTGTGTGTGTGTGTGTGTGTGTGTGTATATATATATATATATATATATATATATATATATATATATATATATATATATATATATATACATATATAACCATATCCAATATTTTCTTTTTCTTTCTTGTTTCCTTTCATGAACACCATAAAACTATCCTATCCAGAAAAAAAAAATCTAGGATTTTTTTTTCTAACCTTTTGATTTACGTCCAGTCAATATTCAGACTGTGCCATTTGGTCCCGTGGGAGTGTGGTACTTTTTCCGTGTCAATTCTGAGTCCTAGATGCCAGTTTAACTCTCCTAGGATTGACATGTGTAATGTGTGGAGTAAATGGATAACGTCTCTATTTACAAAAGTTGAAAACACGTGGAGTTTTGAGGTGCTAAAAAGAAGAAAAACTATGCTTGCATTAGATGAAGATTGGAAACGAAAATTATTGTTAAAGTTGGGTGATGATATACCATTTCGAAATGCCGATAGAATTATTGATCAGGATATTTTTATTTCAGCCCTAGCTTATATATATTTGATTGACAATCCTACAATGATTATCAAGAATAAAGAAAGCGAGAAGAATCCCAACAGTACTAAAAAAAAAGAGCCAAAGATGATGACGACGACAGAACCACCACCACCAACACCAACAACAACCCTAGTCAGATCTCATAAATCTCTTCGTATGTTTAATTTGATAAAAGAAAAGGAAGTTGTTATAAAATCCTTTGTTTCCTATCTTGTCGCGTGTCAATCCATGGACGTTATAGAAGATGGACTATTGTGGAAAGAGAATGAGTTATACACTATTGGATTAAAGCTCTATACGGCAGAAACAACATTGAAAAAGAGAATAGTAGTGAGCCTCCATGAAAAGTTTAAAAAAGTATGGGATTCGATATTATCAAAAGATAAAGACTTGAAAGCAACGGTTAATATTGAAGATTACCGAGAGTTTTGTGTAGTTAGCGTATTATACGAGTGGCTTTATCGAAGAAAACATTTATTTAGCAACAACAGTATTCCAGAATATAAAGATATTAATGATTATCTAAAATATCAATTACCATCAAAAAGTATTGAAAAAGAATGGGAAGATGAATCTAAAATAATAAAATCTGCCAACAATGAACAAGTGACTGTTGATCATGAAAATGGTAATGTTGATAAAGAGAAAAAAGATTCTAATCTATCTGAAAGTAATATCTTATATCCCGACTGTACACTGAATGATATACTTAAAAACAAATCTGATGATATATTTTCTAACAATGTCGATAAAGGAGATTGTACTCTAGCTTGGATAATCACTTTATTAGCAGAAAGATTTTGTTCTCTATTCAATGTAGTTAATTATCCTTCCGAATTTTATGAAGAGGCAATACGGGATGAAGAACGGGGAGGACTAGGTCTCGAATATAGAGGATTATCAAAAGATAATTTTATTCGTGATTGCTCTATAATTAAAGATACTATTAAAGGTTATATAGGTTTAATTACGAGTCATAATAATGACACTATAAAGAGTATTTATAATGATAATAATAAGAAGAAAAATATGAATGGTAACGACAGTAATTTGGATCGATTTTATTTACCTCCACACACTAGTGTGACAGACGTTGGACATGGTGGTAAAATAGCCTGTCGGGGATGTGTAGAAAAGACGGAAAGAGTTGTATCCGACATTATTAGAGAGTATAATCAACGCGTATTGGATCTTAAAGTTCGAGCCTTTAATTTTAACGATAATATTAAAGAACATGTTGATATATCAAATAACACTATAATAAAAAAGATTATACTTGGTTCTGGTACATACAGTAAGGTTAAGAAACTATTTTATAATAATAAAAGTAATGAGG
>BOPN01008950.1:25000-27500 GCA_017312705.2 Penaeus japonicus | reverse complement strand
GAAATCCACTCCAATCAGACAGCTTATTTCAGCGACATTATACGTCACTGGGCAGAAAATAGTATGGGCGTGTACTTGATTCTTATTCTGTGTATCTGTATCAGAGTGTGGTCAGTGTTCTTCAGTCTCTGACCTTCTTATATTGTGCTCTGTTCATAAGACTGATTGTTTTTCTGATTTCCGTCATGTATTTGTTTTTTGTTTTGTTTTTATCTAATGGGTGATGATTCTTCTCTTGGTGAGTTGTAGATTATACGATCTTTAAAGAATTCATCCCAGATCGTCGTTCATTTTGCATGATAGCTACGCAACCATCAATTATAAAATTGGGACATAATAACTAGACTGAAATTAATGGATATATATATGTATATATATATATATATATATATATATATATGTGTGTGTGTGTGTGTGTGTGTGTGTGTGTGTGTGTGTGTGTGTGTGTGTGTGTGTGTGTGTGTGTGTGTGAGTGTGAATGTGAGTGTGTGTGTACTTTGATTTTTGTTATTTTAGCTGAATTAATTCGGATTTATTATTATTATTTTTTTAATATTGTCTTATTTTGCTACTTTTAACTTTATTGCAGCTCTAAACTTACATCGCTCTTTTTAACTAAAGCACCATAATGGAGATAATTAATTTATTAGAAAAAAAATCTAAATATGTGTGATCAACGCTTTAGTTCTTAATGACCTCCTTAGATTGATCAGATTCTTATGATTCTCAAAAGTGCATAAATGTAAACAAAATATCGGTCTGAAGTGCTATTTACAATTGTGTACAGTTAAAAGTTCAGTTAAAATTAAAAGAAAACGCAACTTATCTAGAAAAATATACAAATGAGACTGAATAGATCGAAGGATATTTAGCCCAAACTCGCCAACTTTTTATTTTTTAAAGCAATTTTGGAGTCGTTTGATACGGTCGCTGGAATTCCTGAGGTGGGAATCGCTGATCATTCCCATGGTGCCTGTGAGGTAAACGTTTAGCCATTTAGACATTTGACGCGACTGAATACCGCCCACGACAAGATTCAGTCTACCGTAGTGGAAGAGGACTGTCAGAAGCTACCTGCTATTGTGACCTACGATTTCCGGTTAATAGAAATCCAACCAATAAAGACGATTTTGTGCTCTATTACTCCGCACACAACAGCAAGTCGGGGGTCGTTATTAGCTTCTTCTTCTTCAGGGCTTTGATGATTTGCAGTCCAGACTCCCTTGACAAAGAGATAAAACACATCCTTATAACCTTTATGAAACAAAGGAACTCCCAGGTGTTCATTATAACGAGGTTAGGAACTGAACCCTCCCCCTTATCTAAGTTCTTACTATTGTCGATGGAATGAATCCGAGGCAAATAGTATTTCGGGAACACCATTAAGATACTTCTGGTACAAATATAGGTGACATATTACAACAGGAAGCCGCCTTGAAGCAATCCGATGAGCGCCTTATACTGTTTTCTAATATGATAAAGCGTGCTATGATGAAACAGGACGTGGATTCAGCACCAGAATCAGCAAACATCGAGCCGACGTCCGACACCGCAGATCTTCCAACGCCATGGTGGTACACGTAAATGAAGCGGGACATCAACCAGAGTGGAAGCGGGTCAAAGGGATCCTTGGAGGATAACACGAATTGGGAATGAAAATAATGGAAGCTGCACACATTGCGACGGAGGAGAACATAACAGCGTCGGGCAGTTTCAAATTATCCAAGATCTATTTTGCTGATAACGAGCGAAAGGTCACGGGCATTAAGTAGTTTCTCAGCTTTAAGTTAGCTTATATGTCCTAGCAAGCTTGTTAAGGTCTGTAATTCTGAGAACAAAGTAATCGCAACGGGCCAATAACATCTCTTGCTTTGTGAAGTCTCATTAATACTTTTTTTTCTATTTTGTCATAGTTAACTCAGAAGCTTGAGGTAAATATATTTACACTCATATAATCTGAAAACGGGGAAAGTTTTTAGGCGAATAATGCAAAGGGTCTTGATGAAAATGGCCCAGTCGTACCGGTTACCCTATGAAGGATGTAGCCGTAAAGGTCACTTCAGAGAATCCACCAAGACACAGATGGCACGAGCCTGGCTTCCGGGAACTTGGGTAATTATCAAAGATCTCGACCAAAGTTTTTTTTCAAGAGAACAAACGGAAGCTGAAATCAGACCCGTTTATCACTTTCACTTTAGCGTGTGATATGTTCTCCCTTCATCATTGGATGAAAATAAAGTTTAAAAAGTGATGTACAATACTATAAACGAATGTTTTGCGTAGATTGGAAGCTAAGTGACCGAGTTACGCTATGTTTCAGATTCATGAAGGTACCGACGAATAAATGGATTCATTCACATACCAATTACGCAAACGGAAAAAAAAAAAAACCCGAATATTATGAAAATCAACTGAGTGTCCATTTGATATCTCGCCCTCTGACTGGAGAAGAAAAATTTGGTCAAGAACACATTAACCAGAAATAAAGTCGCATGGCTGG
>BOPN01008949.1:25000-27500 GCA_017312705.2 Penaeus japonicus | reverse complement strand
CTAAGCGTGACGTAGAGTAAGAGGAAAGAGTCAAGAGAGCGAGAGAAACAGACGAGGAAAGAGTCAAGAGAGCAAGAGAAACAGACGAGGAAAGAGTCGAGAGAGCGAGAGAAACAGACGAGGAAAGAGTCGAGAGAGCGAGAGAAACAGACGAGGAAAGAGTCGAGAGAGCGAGAGAAACAGACGAGGAAAGAGTCGAGAGAGCGAGAGAAACAGACGAGGAAAGAGTCGAGAGAGCGAGAGAAACAGACGAGGAAAGAGTAAAGAGAGCGAGAGAAACAGACGAGGAAAGAGTCGAGAGAGCGAGAGAAACAGACGAGGAAAGAGTCAAGAAACCGAGAGAAACAGACGAGGAAAGAGTCAAGAGAGTAAGAGAAACAGACGAGGAAAGAGTCGAGAGAGCGAGAGAAACAGACGAGGAAAGAGTCGAGAGAGCGAGAGAAACAGACGAGGAAAGAGTCAAGAGAGCGAGAGAAACAGACGAGGAAAGAGTCGAGAGAGCGAGAGAAACAGACGAGGAAAGAGTCAAGAGAGCGAGAGAAACAGACGAGGAAAGAGTCGAGAGAGCGAGAGAAACAGACGAGGAAAGAGTCGAGAGAGCGAGAGAAACAGACGAGGAAAGAGTCAAGAGAGCGAGAGAAACAGACGAGGAAAGAGTCAAGAGAGCGAGAGAAACAGACGAGGAAAGAGTCGAGAGAGCGAGAGAAACAGACGAGGAAAGAGTCGAGAGAGCGAGAGAAACAGACGAGGAAAGAGTCGAGAGAGCGAGAGAAACAGACGAGGAAAGAGTCGAGAGAGCGAGAGAAACAGACGAGGAAAGAGTCGAGAGAGCGAGAGAAACAGACGAGGAAAGAGTCGAGAGAGCGAGAGAAACAGACGAGGAAAGAGTCAAAGAGTCAAGAAGAGCGAGAGAAACAGACGAGGAAAGAGTCAAAGAGTCAAGAAGAGCGAGAGAAACAGAGCCCGAGAACTCGAGGCCGGACGAAAACCCACCAGTACGGGGACTTATCGTCGAGTTGGTCAAGCAGGGACTTTTCGTGGGGCAGGAGGCAGCCCGCTTCCACCAGGTGCTCGCTCGTCGGGAACCGCTTCTTGACGGTCACGGAGCACAGGCGCATGGTGATGATGAAGGCCAGGTTGATGTAGCGCATGATGGTGCGGCGTAGCATGCGGGACCGCTCATCCTGCGGGAGGAGAGGAGATTAATTACCAACTCTTCGGAAGTTCGACTGCTCGTTGTCCCTCTCCATGTCAAGAGTTGCAGTCCGCGTTTGTTCCGATGTGTTTCACGGATTGTTTCATTCTTTCTAGTCCGTATGTTGCATCTCTTCAAATTGTGAATCTGTAGCTTTGTGATCAATGCACACACCCGTGTATCTATCTTCGGAGGGAATTCTAAGGAATAAATACAGCAGCTGTCATCAAAGGGTGGTCCAAGATGACTATTCGATGGTTCACAGGACATTAATTATATTTGGTTATGAAATGAATATTGGTGCCAATATTATTATCCTTTTTTTAGATATAACACGGGAAATGTTACCGAAACAAATCATCACCCATTTATTTTGTTGTCTTGTTCCTAATTAAGAAGCATAATGGTACTTACGGGCTTCACTTTCCCTTTTTAATATTCAAGATTCGCGCAGCCATACTTGGATGTAGCCGAAGTGAAGGCTTTTCGATTTTTAGAAAAAACAATTATATGCAAAATTTAATGTTTTTGTGTACATTTTATCATTGTGCAAAAAAAGGAAATGTTCCATGATATTTCCTTAATTGAACTAATGCCTGATGGCCAGAAACGAAAAAAAAAAAAGAAAAAAAAACACAAACACACTCTTTTTCAGTCACGTAATCATAATGTAAATTCTCGCTATAACAACCTAATTTCAGGAAAAAAGCTGAATATCATAAAATATTTTTTTTAAAGATTAAATGAAGCTTTTACCACACTTTATCAGCGATAACATCTATTTCCAAGACGGAGTAAGACATTCCTAAAAGTATTGAGAATCAAAGTCAAAGTCAAAGAGTAGTCCAAAGCTAGTACCCGAAAAAAAAAGAAAACGGCAGAAATAAATCTCATCAAAAAAAGGAAAAAAAGAAGAAGAAAAAAAACTGATTCCGTATCGAATAGAAAGACACATACTTATCTCGTCATTGTTGCTGATTTTGTTATCGTTTTTATCATCAATATTATTGTAATTAGTAGTTATTATTGTTTACACACACACACACACACACACACACACACACACACACACACACACACACACACACACACACACACACACACACACACACACACACACACACACACACACACGAACACACGCAGACACACATTAGCTCCTAAATGCGTGCGAGCGCCCCGGGAAGGGGAAGGGCGTGGCGTTCGAACCCACCGCGCCAGGAATCAGAGCCGAGGTGGTGATGGCTAAGTTGTCGGGAATGGCCAGCAGGCGGTACTGCATGTACCATCGACCGCAGACGAAGT
>BOPN01008949.1:5000-12500 GCA_017312705.2 Penaeus japonicus | reverse complement strand
TGCTATGATGATTGCGAACGGCGCCATTGATTCATTATTGGACGCCGCTGTGTAATTCCTTTTCTATATCTTATGATATGATTCATAGCGTTGGTAATCAATAAAACCATTTTTCAATATCAATGTATGGCATTTTCTTTTAATTGGCTTTATTCTCAAGGTGTTTTTCACACTTTTTAACCATATAATTTATTTTCAATGAATACAAACAATGAGAATTCGATAAACGGACACCACAAGAACATTCATTCACGAAACGCCATCTTTTTTAGGTTTGTGGATAATCGTACATATATACACAGAGACAAATATACGTACACACGCCTAAGCACACTCACACATCATTATATATATATATATATATATATATATATATATATATATATATATATATATATATATATATATTCATATATATATATATATATATGTACACACACACACACACACACACACACACACACACACACATATATATATATATATATATATATATATATATATATATATATATAAACATGATCATACATACATATATATAGTACGGGCGTATATTTGTCGTAGTTCTTTTTCATTATTCTTTTTCCATAATGCATAGTAATCCTTGAACTTAATTCAGGCAGTTTTCAGTTGAAACAGAATCGGCCAACTCATTGATTCTCATTGAAAATGTCTAGCGTTGGTCTCCAGAGCTGGCCTTTGGTTCCTTCTATGGCAAGGATTTAAGTACGTCTGGCAACGGGTGGCGGCAAAAGGGAAAAACAAAGGCGATGTAGTTTTTTACGTATTTCGTTGAAAACCCAATATATTCATGAATAGGGATTGAGAGAGAGAGAGAGAGAGAGAGCGTGAGAGAGAGAGAGAGAGAGAGAGAGAGAGAGAGAGAGAGAGAGAGAATGTGAGAGAGAGAGAGAGGGAGAGAGAGAGTGAGTGACAGAGAGAGAGAGAGAAATAGGAGAGACAGATAAAACGGAGAGGAGAAAGAGGGATAGAGATGGAAAAGCAGACAGAGAGAGACGCGTGCAATCGTGCATCCGCCGCCACCGCCTTCAGGAGACAGCCAGCGTCCTCCTTCCCCTCAAGCCAGGAGCCGCGACAGGAGGGCTGGCACGAGCAGGAACCAGAGGAGAGACGGCGTCCCAGCAGAATTCGTGGACTTGTCGTTGCATAGGTCTGCATTACACACGTAGTGTGAATGGTATACGTAGCTACGCTGACTGAGCAGGACTTTATCTCCGATCCGCATCGTGAGTTCGCCAGCATCTTCGAGGACGAAAGAAAAAGACACAAAAAAAAGGAAAACAAAGGATGAGTGAAAAACAATAACGGCAGCAGGTAATGGGGGAAATCTCAAGTGAAGATAAAGTGTGTCGAGAGGAAAGAGAAAGACGTTAAAAGGAAGAAAAGGATTAACAGAGCAAGTATGTATATGTCTTTAAACGTTCGTTCATGAGTGGTTACTGATGCCCGCAGGCGTGTATGTGCACGGCTTAAAGAAAGTTCAAACATCAAAAGAAAAAGAAACGGAAACACAGTGAAACTCACCCGTCCTTACAGTCATGGCATGGCAGAAGCCGTACGAAGCCTCCCTCGTCTGCACCTCAGTGTTCGTGAAGTTTTCCGACACGCAGTACGGATTGTTGGTCAGGTCGTCAGCAGGCACAGAGGAGTTGTATCCAACACACGTGTAACACCGGATCGAGGCGCCTGCATGTTAGGGCAGAGGTATGCCATCAAAAAAGAAAAAAGAAAAAAAGAAAAATAGTCCAATGATTTGGCTCTCAGGAGTGACAACTCTTACAACACTCAGTGTCGTCCCACTTACTCAGGGGCTAAGAGGGATGATGGTGGACTTACAAAGCTGTACACTGACGACAGATGCCACGAGGAAGACGGGGAAGAGCTTTACCATTGGTGCGGAGACTCTGCTCAAGTTTGAGAAAACGGAGAACTGCAAGTAAACAACAATACAAACAACAAACAAATGGTATATATTAATCGGATTATTCGCTTTTTGCTTCAACTGACACTAGATCCATATGTTTGACAAATCCAATCACAATGATCTAATCGAAAAAAATAAATAGCAAAAGAAAGGAAAGAAAAAATGTAAGAACCTATTTGGAAATAGATTAACTCTAAATCAATAAATGATTTGAAACGAACGAGATAACTGACCTTTTGCTACCTGTTGCTGGGAAGGCAGAGGAAAGAGTGGCGGCGCAGTCAACCAACTTCAAGTGAAATACAATGGCTATGTTTGATAAGATCTCACGGGAGGGAGGAGGGATGGAGAGGGGGAAGGGGGCGGGATGGAGAGGGGGAGGGAGGAGGGAATATAGAGGGGATAGAGGAAGGAATAGAGAGGGGAGGGAGGGAGGAATACAGAGGGGGAGGGAGGGAGGAATAGAAAAGAGGAAGGAGGGGGAAATATAAGAGGGTGAAGAGAGGAATAAAGAGGGAGGGAAGGAAGGGAGGGAGAGGGGAAGGGAGGAAGGAAAAGATAGGACGAGGGAAGGAGGGACATGACAAGAATGGCAAACAACAAAGAGGTACAAGGAAGATATTACATGATCAAGATAGACAAGTATCCCGATAGCCCAAAGTATACTCCAGTCAGAGATACTGGATTTGAACTTAGAGAATATCCCAGAACCCCTTTAAAACCTAGAACCAAAGGTAGAGTTATGAATAAACGTAAAAGAACAAACACAGATGATAGCACTACTAAACATGTCAAGTAGAGTGACGAGACAGAAGATAGTAGACCTATTGTTGAAATATTCCCAGCTGACTGGGAAGATAATGATCAACATAAATACATACACACTGGCAATGGACAACAAGGAGAAGTCAAACATGAAACCACAGGACTTACAAAACCAGGACTTCGTGAACAGAGTGATGCAGATGAAGAGGACGGGCGTGATTGAAATACGAGGTTCCACATCAATTCTGGATCCTAGGAACATTAGAGCAAGAGATAATGTTGGGTGGACAAATACCATGACCCAAAGACAACAATTCCAACTGAGGGCATTATCTGCTTCAGAAGCGACGACGGCAACGAAGAGGGAGGCCCAAGCAACAAGAGGAGCAATAATCAACCAAGTGACGAAGAAGAAGAAACAACAGAAGCCTCCAATGAAGACGACGAATTCCGACTTCATTGCAAATTCAACACTGCAATGTATCAATCCCGGGACTTGGTTCATCCTATATCTCAGCTGTGCAGGTCTCACGGCATGAACTAAAATATGTATTATCCCTATAATAGAAAACCTTCTACAACAATAGAACTCCATAAACAAGAAAGTGTATCTTATAAGGGAGACTCGAATATTGCCAGAGGGCAATTAATGAGCAACACGACAGGAGGAAGAGACAGGCCGGAGGAAGAGAAGACAGCAAGAAAGAAGATTATGAAAACGTATACGAAACAAAGATGGAATGAATGAAGAGATACAAACCAAGGAATGCTTCAGACCTTCAACACTTCCCATTGGAAATCAAGAGAAGACTTTTCAAGTAGTACGGTAGAATATATTCAAGTCATCTCCATTGTATACAAAATATATGGTTCTGGGACAGGATTCTACGTCTGTGAACGATAGCGCTTGCGTTGGTTGATGGGTGAGTGAGGAGTATATATATCATGGGTGACGAATGATTTTTAAGGGGTTTCGCCCCCCCTACTTTTACCTCCTACTTATTTCCTTTTACAGGCATAGTCCTCAGCTTTTCTTCCCCCCCTTACTCTAAGGCCTCTCTTCTCCCTTTACTCCCGATTCCGATTCCGATTTTTAACAGACTCCTCAGAAGCAATAGTGTGAACATCAACCATTCCAACCAGTGTCCTACCGGAAGTGATAAGCGAATTTCAAATATATCAATGTCTTTAATAAGATATAATTTAACAATGGAGGAGGATGGGTGTTAGAAAAGAGACCGGAAAAGATGATGGGTTGGAAGAACACACCCGATACATATTACACTCAAGTACCCAACACCCGACACAAATTAATCTCAAAAATCCAATGTCATTCTAGTAACAACCCAGAACATTTTCTACATGCTTTGCCCCAGGATTTATTTGCATTAAAGTGAAGTAACTTTTATGGCAGATATTTTCGTCAATATGTTTTGGTAAACTAGTCTCGGACTCCAAAGGTGCTTTTGGTTTATTTCCCTCTCCCCTTTCAATGATTTACTATTATTGTTATTGTTGTTATCATTATTAGTAACGGTATTGTTACCATCATCATCAACATCATCACTACCATCATCATCATCTTCATCATCATTATTACCATCGTCATCCTCATCATCATTATCATTGTGTCATTACAAAGGAAATAAATATTTACCAATTGTATTTTTATACGTCTATCAATGTAGTCTTTGTTTCCCGCTTTCAGTGACAGCAACAGTTCTCTTGCATTACTGAATTCACCCTATGTACAAACTACTTTATTTATACTAAGAGTATATATAAAGTTTACATATATATATATATATATATATATATATATATATATATATATACAAAAAAAGAAAATATATATATATACAATATTAGAGAGGGGAAAGAGGGAATGGGGAAAAGAGGGGGAGGAATAGAAAGCGAGAGGGAAAGAGGGAGGAATAGAGGGGGAAAGAGCGAGGAATAGAGAGAGGAAAGAGCGAGGAATAGAGAGGGAAAGAGGGAGGAATAGAGAGGGAAAGAGGGAGGAATAGAGAGGGAAAGAGGGAGGAATAGAGAGGGAAAGAGGGAGGAATAGAGAGGGAAAGAGCGAGGAATAGAGAGGGGAAAGAGGGAGGAATAGAGAGGAGAAAGAGGGAGGAATAGAGAGGAGAAAGAGGGAGGAATAGAGAGGGAAAGAGGGAGGAATAGAGAGGGAAAGAGGGAGGAATAGAGAGGGAAAGAGGGAGGAATAGAGAGGGAAAGAGGGAGGAATAGAGAGGGAAAGAGGGAGGAATAGAGAGGGGAAAGAGGGAGGAATAGAGAGGAGAAAGAGGGAGGAATAGAGAGGAGAAAGAGGGAGGAATAGAGAGGGAAAGAGGGAGGAATAGAGAGGGAAAGAGGGAGGAATAGAGAGGGAAAGAGGGAGGAATAGAGAGGGGAAAGAGGGAGGAATATAGAGGAAAGAGAGCGAGGAATAGAGAGGGGAAAGAGGGAGGAATAGAGAGGGAAAGAGGGAGGAATAGAGAGGAAAGGGAGGAATAGAGAGGGAAAGAGGGAGGAATAGAGAGGGGAAAGAGGGAGGAATAGAGAGGAGAAAGAGGGAGGAATAGAGAGAGGAGAAAAGAGGGAGAGATAGAGAGGGAAAGAGGGAGGAATAGAGAGGGAAAGAGGGAGGAATAGAGAGGGAAAGAGGGAGGAATAGAGAGGGGAAGAAAGAGGAATAGAGAGAGAAAGAGGGAGGAATAGAGAGGGAAAGAGTGATTAATAGAGAGGAGAAAGAAGGAGGAATAGAGAGGGAAAGAGGGAGGAATAGAGAGGGAAAGAGGGAGGAATAGAGAGGGGAAAGAGGGAGGAATAAAGAGGGAAAGAGGGAGGAATAGAGAGGGGAAAGAGGGAGGAATAGAGAGGGGAAAGAGCGAAAGATAGGGAAAGAGGGAGGAATGAGAGGAGAAAGGGAGGAATAGAGAGGAAAAAGAGGGGAGGAATAGAGAGGGGAAAGGGAGGAATAGAGAGGGAAAGGAGGAATAGAGAGAGGGAAATAGGGAGGGAATAGAGAGGGAAAAGGCAGGAATGAGAGGGGAAAGAGGGAGGAATAGAGAGGAGAAAGAGGGAGGAATAGAGAGGAGAAAGAGGGAGGAATAGAGAGGGAAAGAGGGAGGAATAGAGAGGGAAAGAGGGAGGAATAGAGAGGGGAAAGAGGGAGGAATAGAGAGGAGAAAGAGGGAGGAATAGAGAGGAGAAAGAGGGAGGAATAGAGAGGGAAAGAGGGAGGAATAGAGAGGGGAAAGAGGGAGGAATAGAGAGGGAAAGAGGGAGGAATAGAGAGGGGAAAGAGGGAGGAATAGAGAGGGAAAGAGCGAGGAATAGAGAGGGGAAAGAGGGAGGAATAGAGAGGGAAAGAGGGAGGAATAGAGAGGGAAAGAGGGAGGAATAGAGAGGGAAAGAGGGAGGAATAGAGAGGGAAAGAGGGAGGAATAGAGAGGGGGAAAGAAATATATGAATATATATATATATATACATATATATATATAATGTATGTATATATGTATGTATGCATGGGAGAGCTGGGAGAGAGAGCCGTGAATGGCACCCACCCACGGTCCCCACCAAGCACTATCCTTCGAGAGCGATGACAGGATGTGCGGGCAGAATGTCCTCCCATAAAACCGCGATACTTCCATCACAGAGTATAACAGACTTAATGACATGAAATGGGCCCTATATTTAAATCTTGATTGAATGAAAGGGAGCACAAAATGTCGCAATATGTGAAACTGCGGCACACCATAAGGGTCTCCTTGCAGGTGGCACTGATGCTCATAATGGGTACTGGGAAAGTAAATCTCTCCTGTCTTCAATGGGTTAGATAAGATTTTATTAATGGCTAGGCTTATTAGAATTACCTTAATGTGACGTAAATATCAATATCAATTAAATACAGAGGGGAAGAAAGAGTTATAGAGAGGGAAAGAGGGAGGAATAGAGAGAGGCAAGAGGAAGGAATAGAGAGGAGAAAGAAGGAGGAATAGAGAGGGAAAGAGTTAGGAATAGAGAGGGGAAAGAGGGAGGAATAAAGAGGGGAAAGAGGGAGGAATAGAAAAGGAAAGAGTGAGGAATAGAGAGGAGAAAGAGGGAGTAATAAAGAGGGGAAAAAGGGAGGAATAGAGAAGGAAAGAGGAGGAATAGAGAGGGGAAAGAGGAAGGAATAGATGGGGGTGTACCCGCTAGCTGCCAGCAGTTGCAATTCAAGGGCTACGCCCGTTGTCACCCATTGGGAAAACAGACAGACGCTCATGTGTCATGGCCTTTATTGGTGGAATGGTCAATACACTTGGCTCTCCCTCTTTCCCCTCTCTATTCCCTCCTCTTTCCCCTCTCCATTTCTTCCTCTCCCCCCTCTCTACTCCCTCTTTCCCTCTCTATTCCTCCCTCTTTCCCTCTCTATTCCTCCCTCCCTCCCCTCTTTATTCATCTCTTCACCCTCTTCTATTCCCCCCTCCATCCTCTATTCTATTCCTCCCTTCCCCCCCCTCTGTTTTCCTCCCTCCCTCCCCTCTCTATTCCCTCCTCCTTCCTCCCCTCTATCCCCCTCTCCATCCCCCTCCTTCCTCTTTTCTATTCCTCCCTCCCTCCCCCTCTGTATTCCTCCCTCCCTCCCCCCCTCTCTATTCCTCCCTCTATCCCCTCTCTATTCCCTCCTCCTTCCCCCTCTCTATCCCCCTCCTTCCCCCTCTCCATCCCTCCTCCCTCCCGTGAGATCTTATCAAACATAGCCATTGTATTTCCCTTGAAGTTGGTTGACTGCGCCGCCACTC
>BOPN01008948.1:33785-38472 GCA_017312705.2 Penaeus japonicus | reverse complement strand
GAGAGAGAGAGAGAGAGAGAGAGAGAGAGAGAGAGAGAGAGAGAGAGAGAGAGAGAGAGAGAGAGAGAGAGAGAGAAAGTGAGAGACAGAGTGAGAGTGAGAGTGAGAGTGAGACTAAGAGAGACATAGAGAAAGAGAAAGAGAGAGAGAGAGAGAAAGAGAAAGAAAGAGAGAGAGAGATAGAGAGTGAGAGTGAGAGTAAGTGAGAGACAGAATGAGAGTGAGAGTGAGAGTGAGACTAAGAGAGACATAGAGAAAGAGAAAGAGAAAGAGAGAGAGAGAGAGAGAGAGAGAGAGAAAGAAAGAAAGAGAGAGGGAGAGAGAGAGAGAGAGAGAGAGAGAGAGAGAGAGAGAGAGAGAGAAGTCAAACTGCTTTGAATAATTGAAGTGATCACTCTGAAGTTTTCAACAGACTGCATTGCATCCTTTATACAGTCTATAGGATCGTTATATACATTTGGTTATTTGATATCATTAAGTTATAATTTCCCTTTATATACATCAAATGCCTTATGTCATTATGAAGTAATAGCATTTTTAAAAGTATTGACAAAATTAAGGATATATAAAATTCAAGGTAAAATCTCCTTTGCATATATATCTTTATTCGCTAAATATTTAGTGCACATTTAATCCGATTTGAATTTGATTCCCTTATATAAGACATCGCTTAATACAAATACTGTGTAATCTGATTTAGTATTTATCATTGCGAACTTGATAATAATTATAAACAATTTGATATTTCGTTTGCTCCCTCTTTCAATATCAGTATTTACGGCAACGGTTGTTTGTTTATTTGTGTGTGTGTTTGTGTCTTTGTTTGCTTGTTTGATTGATTGTGTTTGTTTGTTTGTGTTTGCGTGTATGTGTGTGTTTGTGTGTGTGTGTGTGTGTGTGTGTGTGTGTGTGTTTGTGTGTGTGTGCATGTGTGTGTTTATTTATGTATGTACATATGTATGTGTACGTGTGTGTTTGTTTCGCATTGATGTCTATATTTACGTGTGTCTGTCTTTGTTTATTCATACAATTTTTTTTTTTCCTTTTTTCTTTTCTTTTTTCTTCTCAGGCACAGACAATTTCGACCTTTAGAAACAAAGCAAATTTTTAAAAGTGTTATAGCACTTTAATGAACCAGATTTACTGAAAGTGAGCCTGAAGGTATTAAGAGCTTTGTCGTTAATCACCTTTATCATTTGACGACTAAATTGAGGTGTTTTAACATCATATTTAATCAAGACTAAACTAATGACACATGTAATAGCTCACTAATTGGTGCCCCCTGTATGCAATAAGGACGCAACTTTATTCGTGCAAGTCCACTTAATTTTTTTTTTTTTTTATTCATATGGTCTTTAATTTATATAATTCTCTCAACATTCAAAAACGATGTGATGATTCAAAACATAAACGTAAATAGAAATAACATTTTAAACAAATGATAAATAAATCAAAAGAAATTAGGTATTTGAATCCTATTCGTCTTTTTATGATGGTTGCATGTTTTGCATCATTATTTTCATCATCATTTCATCACTATTGTTGCTCTTGTCATTGATTATTTTGATATCATTTTCATCATTACCATTATAATTGTTATTATCATTATCATTATCAGCATCACTATCATCATCATCCTCATAATGATAATGATGATATTAATAATATTGATAATAATCAAAGTAATAATGTAATATTAATGATAATAATGATGATAATGATAAAAAATAATAATGATAATGATGATGATAATTATAATGGTAATAATAATGATGACAATAATGAAAATAATAATGATAATGATAATAACAATGATCATAGTAAATGTCATCATCATCATCATAATGATAACAACAACAACAAAAACATCAAAATGGTAATTATTTTCAATATAGTGATAATGACAAATATGATAATGATGATGACAGCAGCAAAAATGAGGATAATAAATGAGATGATGATTATGATGATAATGAAAATGCTAATACTGATGACGATAATAGCTATCGGGATAATGGTAATAATAATAATGATGATAATCATGCCAAAAATAATTATAATGATGTCAACATTGACAATACTAATAATGATAACAAAATCAATAATAATCATGATAGCAGTAATAACAGTACTAATGATAGTAGTACAGTAGTAGTAATAATGATTATATTGATAATATTAATCACTACCGCACAAACATTCAGTCACAAACAACTCGAAAGCACCCAGTCTCTTTCACTGTACAAACAGTCAGCCACAAACCACTCAAAGGCACCCAGTCTCTTTCACCGCACAAACACTCAGTCACAAACAACTCGAAAACACCCAGGCTCTTTCACCGTACAAACAGTTAGTCACAAACCATTCAAAAGTAACCAGTCTCTTTCACCGTACAAACAGTTAGTCACAAACCACCCTAAAGCACTAAGTCTCTTTCACTGTACAAACACTCAGTCGCAAACCACTCAAAAGCACCCAGTCTCTTTCACCGCACAAACAGTCAGCCATAAACCACTCAAAGGCACCCAATCCTTTTCACCGTACAAACACAGTTAGTCACAAACCACCCCAAAAACACACAGTCCTTCCCACCGTACAAACAGTCAGTCACAAACCACCCCAAAAACACAGTCCTTCCCATCGTACAAACAGTCAGTCACAAACTACTCAAAAGCACCCAGTCCTTTTTCACAATCCACTCGAAAGCACCCAGCCCATTTCACCGTACAAACAATTAGTCACAAACCACCCAAAAACACACAGTCCTTCCCACCGCACAAACAGTCAGTCACAAACCACCCAAAGACACACAGTCCTTCTCACCGTACAAACAGTCAGTCAACAACCACCCAAAGACACACAGTCTCTTTCACCGCACAAACAGTCAGTCACAAACCACCCCAAAACACACACAGTCCTTCCCACCGTACAAACAGTCAGTCAACAACACACACACACACACGCTAGAGAAGCAGCGAAGCCCCGACGTCACATGAGAAATACGTCTCGTGGCTTTCCCTCCCGTACCTTGACTCCCGCCGAAGCACGTGTCACCCCACGACGCCAGAGGGAAGGTGACGGATCTTGAGGCATTCCGTGCCTTACATGCCAATCTCCCGTGGCTTCCCGTGCCTCCTCCGTTCCCTTAATCTTGCCGCCGGAGCATAAGTCCCTCCAGCCGTGCATGCCATCACGATTTGACTTATTCCTTGGGAGAGAGTGCTGTCTGATGACCTCGTTGCAGCTGGAGCATTAGGACGTGTTTCAACGTGTTTCAGCTGTTGTCATTTTTAGGATTGCTCAGCTGTTTGTCTTCTGTTCGGTTGAGATATATATGTATATGTACACAAACGCACACACCAAACCACCTACCCATACACACACATTTATATATATCTTTCTATCTCTCTATCCATCTATTGACACCCCCCCTCTCTATCTATCTATCTATCTACCTATCTATCTATCTGGCTGTGTGTGCATGTGTGTGTATATCCGTGCCTTTTTGTGTGTTTGTGTGTCAATGTGTGTGTGTGTGTGTGCACATACACATACAAACACACACACACACACACACACAAGTGATATTAATCCTTGATATCATCAAATGCCTGAAAACCTCAAAGCAATGCTTGAAATAAAGACGAGTAGCTTGGGTAATCCCATTCATTCTTTAATGAGTCATGTTGGAGCGGATTAATTAGCTCTCTGATCAACTTGACTTTTATCGCCTTCACCGTGTCCTTATTTGAGCCTAAGAAGGAAGGTAAAGAGAGCGGCGACAGGACAGCGAGGCCTTTTCTCTCGCTGGTGATCTTCGCTTCCCTTGCTGTTGCGTCGATTAGGAGGGCGGGGGAGAAAGAGGGAGGCGGAGAGAGAGAGAGAGAAAGAGAGGGAGGGAGGGATGGAGGGCGAGAGAGAGAGAGAGAGAGAGAGAGAGGGAGGGAGGGAGGGAGAAGGGCGAGAGAGAGAGAGAGAGAGAGAGAGAGAGAGAGAGAGAGAGAGAGGGAGAGAGAGAGAGAGAGAGAGAGAGAGAGAGAGAGAGAGAGAGAGAGAGAGCAAGAGAGAGAGAGGATGAGAGATAGAGGGACGGAGAGATAGACAGATTAATGGATATAGAGATGGCTAGACCAAGAGAGGGAAATAGAGAACTCCAAGAGATGGTTCTAAGTCTTTTCCCTAAACATTTCTTCCCTCCGGGTTTTGACCTATTAACTCTTCTTTATTCCTTCCCATTAACTCCCTTTTTCTCTTCCTCCCTTCCCTCCTTTCTCCTCACTTACTTTTTTCACTTCCCTCCTTCCTCCATTTCTTTGACATCATCTTCTCTTCCTCCTTCCTTTCCCTATCCATTTTCCTTCTCCCTTTCTCTCTCCTCTCTTTACCTTTTTCTTCCCTTCCCTTTTTCCACTCTCCCCCTTCCCTTCCCCTTTTCTCTCCCTCTTCCCTCTTTCCCTTTTCTTCTCTCCTCTCTCTTCCCTGCTTTTCTCCCTCCCTCATCCTCTCCTTCTCTCAAACTTTCCTCGTTCTCTTCCCCTCCCCATCCCCTTCCTCTTTTCCCCTTTCCTCCTTTCCTCACACCCTTCCCTCTCCCATCCCCTCCCTCCGTCACCCTTTCCTCCCTCCCGCACCCCTTCCTCTTTCATTTCTTTCTCCCATCCCCTCCCTCGCCTTTGATTTCCCTTCC
>BOPN01008947.1:27500-38476 GCA_017312705.2 Penaeus japonicus | reverse complement strand
CTCTCTCTCTCTCTCTCTCTCTCTCTCTCTCTCTCTCTCTCTCTCTCTCTCTCTCTCTCTCTCTCTCTCTCTCTTCTCTCTCTCTCTCTCTCTCTCTCTTTTCTCTCTCTCTCTCTCTTTATTTGTAGCGTCTGCTTTTTTCTCCTTTGATTTCTTATTTATTTGTTTTTTCTTCTGCATCTTCGTTTTCTAACAAGCTTCTTCCATCTCTGTTTTTATTTACAGAACTTTGGATTTCTTTTCATATTCTGTGCCTGCTCTCTCTCTCTCTACCTTCTCTTCTTCCTCTTCATCTCCTCTTCCCCCTTCCTCAATTTCTTCATCGTTTTCACCAAGTATTCAAACTGAGGATTGAAAATAGAAATAGACAAGAAAGGAAACCGAGGAAAGACGGAAAGAGTTAAAAGTCGATGTTGCTTGCAAGAAAATGGGGCTTTCCGTTTTAATTGCTGTTGTGGATTCGCGGTAGAGGGTGTTGGTTAAGGGGGGTGGGGGAAGGGGGTAAGGAGGAGGGTAAATTTTGCAATGGGGGTTGGGGAAGGGAAGGGGGTTTGTGTTAAATGGTTTGAGGTGGGGTTATTTTGTGTTTTTTGTTCGTGCAAGTTGATAGCGGTTTTGCAATGAATCGGGAGGGGGAGGCAGGGGGGGGGGCTGTATTCACTCGTTTTTTATTTTTTTTAGAGAGGAAAAACGTTAAATGAAATACATGCTCGTCCAAAGTAAAGAGAGACTAAGAAAATAGAGGAGAAACAAGCAATCATACAACCATAAACAACCATAAAAATAACGACCACAATAAACCGTTTCTGCTCGCGCCCAGCTTTTGAAAATTTGAAATAATAGAGCGGTCGAGGTGTGCCGTTTAACCGTAATTGTGGTCGAATGCAACGCGTTATTTTCACCAGGTAAGTGTTTTTTCTTTTTGTTTTTCTTGTTGCTATGAAGGTTACCTATTGCTATTTCCGAGATGCGTGGTCTATCTTTTGGTCGCTAGTGATAGGAAGGAGAGGAGGAGGAGGAGGAAGAAGAAGAAGAAGAAGAAGAAGAAGAAGAAGAAGAAGAAGAAGAAGAAGAAGAAGAAGAAGAAGAAGAAGAAGAAGAAGAAGAGGAGGAGGAGCAGGAAGGCGGCGAGGCGTGTAGTGTGGATATGGTGATAGGGTGATAGGTGATAGTGCTGGTGGTCGTTGGTATTTGTATTGCCATGATTTTTGTTATGTTGCTTTATTATTTTCATCATTATCATCATCATCGTCATCATTTTAATTACTATTCCCACTACTATTATTATTGTTATCATCATTATTATCATCATCATCGCCACCACCACCACCATCGTTATTGTCATTGCTATTGTACTTGTTTGTTATCATCACTATCATTGTTATTATTATTATTATTGATATGATTAATACTCTTGCCATTGAAAGTATCCCCTTACAGCGTGGTAGAGGATCAGTGGCCAGGGACATAGAGGCGAAAAGACGATACCGGGGCTTGTGATTCACGACTCAAGATAACACTCGATCTATTAAATTTTATGACTCTTGGACGGGTGTTAATTGATCCATCAATTATCCGACTAAACCGTTTTATTATCTAAACGTCACGGGAGTAAAATGCGTATAACCAGCTGCCGGTTATGACGCAGATCCAGGCGATTGGATTCTTTTTTTTTTTTTTTTTTTTTTTTTTGTGTGTCGACCTGTGAGGCCGTGCGGATGTTGGTCCGTCGATCGCCTCCGAGTCTGAAAGGCGTGCCGGTGTCTCGCCTCCGGAAGCGCGTGTGCGACACCCTCAGCCGCAATCCTCTGTTCCAGCCGGCGGGGAAGGAGTTCAATCACGGCATCCGTCGGCGATATGGTCTCGCTCCCGATCCCCTTCCTCAGAAAGACAACATGTCAACGAAGGGCCACACAACTTCTCATGTCAGCATAGCCACTGTTTCCAGAATGTAAGTTCAGTGTATCGTAAGTATAATGTATTGCTACATTTTGTTTACAATGTGTAAAACTTTTTTTTTCTTTTTACTATTTTCATGTGATTATCTCATCAACAGGACGGACACTATCCTTAATGAAATCTTAGGCAGTCCGCCGTCTTCTCCAGTCTCCTCGGATTCGTTCCAGAGAGCCCTTATGTCAAAAAGCCCAGCGGTCGCCACCAACAACGTTTCATGTGTTTCTGAACCCCAGTTGCGAAGCATGGCACCGGCGCCGTCTTTCCCACCAACGCCTCCAGCTTCGCCTGTGGTGCTTCCTTTCCTCACTGCTGAGGATGCTGCTTTATTACTTTTATAATAAATCTCTTTTAAATCTTTAGTAGCTTTTCTCTACACATAACCTACGCACAATAATTTAACAGCTTCTATTCAATAGTAATCAGATCGAAATGCATTTTATGCACACATATTATGTGGATGTTAAATATCTCTTGTTTCATTCTTTATTACTTTTATATCACTGGTAATTCATTTACTTATCTTATTTCAGCGCCAACTGGTCCTCCGTATGCTTTTCGTAGATTTCCTTGGATTTTCTAAGGCTTTCATTAATATTATTATCACTATTATTAACACTACTGTAATGGCAACCATGATCATCCTAACCACCAGCTCTGATGTTTCTTTTTAGAAATTATATTGCCTTCTCCAAACAGATAAAGGCGAATTAAACGGTACGACTTTTCGATCGCGTCGTTTTACAAGTTTCCGTGTGGAAAAAGTCCGTGTGAATAATAGTAATGACATTTATAAAAAGTAAAGAAATGGGTAAGTTAGTGTGTCTAATAGTAATGACATTATAAATAGTAAAAAAATGGTTAATTAGATAAATAATGAAATTCTGCGTCAATTTTAACTGTTACAATAATGATAATGTTGAAAATTATAGTATTCGAGATTACTGATATCTGTGGCAGGGACTATATTAAATCACAACATGAAATTTCGGCATGAGGGAAATTACGGAAATATCTTGATAGTGACATTTCCTACGGGACCTGATGTAACTACTGTCAACATGTGCACCTCTGTATGAGGATCCCGACTGCGTATAATCACAAAGCATCTTTAAAACTCGACTCAAACTGTACTATTGGAAAAAAAATACAATTCAAGTATTTTCTTATTCTCAAAACTTTTGTCTGATAACAAAAGTTGATGGGTAAAGTAATGATATTTGAAGAATTGTTAATGCTTGTATTGATTAGATACGAGTAGATTTAGTTTTGGTTCACCAAGAATTTTTATGTGAAAAAAAAACAATTACATCAACATATTTTATCATCCGTTTCAGGCTCGAAAAACTTGAAAGGTGTAGGTTGAAGGTCTCCACTGACTACACTGTTAATTGAAATGTTTTTGGATTTTACTCTAGGCAACTGCTAAGCCATTAATAGGTTAATTTGATGAAGGGTATTATGTAGAAACGATTAGATGCATATTACTTTATCACATTTACCTTGAGACAACTTGATTTTTTTCTGTTCGCTAGACTGTGTCGACCTGCGAGGCCGTGGGAATGTTGCTCTGTCGGTCGCCTTCCAGTTCCCGAGGCGTGCCAGTGTAGTGTTTCACTAATACCCATCGGGTTATTCATTTCATATCATGTAATTTTAAATCAATTGGGGTAGCCAATATAGCTTATCAAAGGTTATGTTAGAAATGCAAATAAAAGGTCTACATTTATTAAATAAAAATGAGCAAACAAGAACATAAAAGAACAGAAATTAGAATTGACATAAAAGCAACTGAACATAAAAGGGAAATACTAAAACTGAACAAAAAGCACAAAAGTAAAACTGAACAAAATAAGCAATACTAAAATGAAATAAAAATAAGCACTAAAAACGGTCCAGCATAACAAGTTTAAATACTATTAAAACAAAGCATTATTCTTCAAATAATGTCCGCCCTTTTGCCTTGTAATCCAAAATCAACACTCTACTTAACTTAATAAAACTGGAGGGTAAGGTGGGCCTTGCAGTACAAATCCAGAGGCTAGCACGTAAAAAGAGTATCTGCCGTTTTCTTAAAAATATGGCGACGATGTCAACAATGGCAATCGCCAGAGGCGATTGCCTAGCCTCTGGTTCGATTTTACTTTAAAAAATAATTACTAAAACCCTTTAAATACTTCTTATTAGCTGGACCTTACAAACACGAAGTTAAAACCTAAACAAATAAAGCTATAAAATACCATACGAACATTAAAAGTGCAAAAGTAAAGGACAAAAATAAAATCATTTAAAAGAAATTAAAACGAAACAAAAGGAACATAAAAAAGTGCATAGATGAAATAAAAGAATGAATTACATAGAACTTATTAAAATGAACTTTAAAAAAATACGCTACAAAATAAATAAAAGGTGACGTTAAAACTGGCAAGTCACGTGGTCACCCCGACTTAACGCTCCTTGCGAGGGACAGAACAGAAATCTAGGGGGCAGTACGAAGTTTTGGGGTTACTAAAGTAAATATAGGTCACTACACCAGTACCTCGCCTCCGGAAGCGCGAGTGCGACACCCTCACTCGAAACCTCCTCTCCAGACCAGAGGGAGAAGCGTTCAATCACGGCATCTGTCATCGATATGGTCTTGCTCCTCTTCCTCAGAAAGAGTCTTTGAATAGCATCACACAACCGTTGTCAGTATATCTACTGTTTCCATAATGTAAGTTCAGTTTATCTGCTGTTTACTGAACTGTTACATTTTGCTTATTCATAAATGTTCTGCTCTTTTACATATATGTATCCAATTATATTATTTACTGGACGGACACTATCCTTGCAGATATATTAGGCAATCCGCCACCTTCTCTAGTGTTCTCGGATTCGTCGCAGAGTACAGGTATATCAACCACCCGAACAGTCGTGACCAACAACTTGTGTGGTTCTGAACCCCTGTTGCAAATCATGGCATCGCCGACATCTTCCCCACCAACGCCTCCATCTTCGCCTTTGGATCTTCCGTATCTGACTGCTAAGGATAGTGCTCTACTATTTTTTTTCAGTAAATCTTTAGATGTTGTTGTTGTTGTTGTTTTGTATATACTTAACGGTCGTATAATAACTACGTTTGCTATCTCTAACAACTGAATATGTAAAATCAAAATGCATTATTCATACAGATATTTTACTTATGGACGAATGTCAAATATATTTTTATCATTCTTATCATAATTTATTTTCGGCGATTCGCATTGTGTTATAATCATTACTTTTATCATTTACTTCAGATGGCTTCAGTTATGTATCATTGTTGAATCCTACTTACTGATTTCTTGAGTGAGAAAATTGTGTTCGATGGTTGCTTGGCAGTCAACAAGGCGCATGTTGTATGTTATATGTTGGGGCAGGGGAGCGTTAATATCTCTTCAAACTTGCAACTCCTTTATTGCTGTAATAGTAGTATTAGTCCTGTTACTGATGATGGAAATGACTTTCTTTTATTATCATCATCATCATCATTATTACTGCAGTTGCTCTTATTAAAGCATAACTAAATATTGTTCCTGTATACGAATGAAAATCGTGCTTTTTCCAAACGCGACTCCTCGATCGCATCGCGTTTTCACGATGTAAAGCGTCTTATAATTGTTATTATTAGTAATGAATTGGGTAAAATGATGAGGCCCGAAATTAATTTCAAGGAAATTAACGGCTGCAATAAAAGAGAAGAATTCTAACAACGGCAATAAAAAGAGTCATGAAAATACCGAAAAGAAGACGAATGATAACATAATGGGGATAATGATGTGTTGATAAAAGCATGGATGATGATAATAATGATTATTATATCCATGGAAATCATATTTATTCGCAGTATTTTTTTAGTCCAAAATGAAATAATACAAAATATATAGCCTATTGATTATGGTAATCGTGATTATCAATATTACATTACAATATGAAATTAGGGAAGCATAAATGATGATAGTATTACTCGGATAAAAAAGGAAAATATCCTTAGCAACATTTCCTGTGTGACCTGATGCAACCACTGTCACAGTCAACATGCGTATTCTTACATGACCTCGTGTTACTGTACATAGGATCCCGAGGGAGATGAGTGCCGCTTATACATATCAGTACATATCTCCACAAATCTGACTTATCCTTATCCTTAAAGCAATACACAAACTGCAGTATTCAAAAAAAGGATACAATTCAAGCATTTAATTATTCTCAAAATTTGCTATTTATATGGGTCCAAAATCTGGTGTTTAAAATATTGACTTTTGATGAACTGTTAATGCATATATCGATTAGTTACGAATGTATGTAGCCTTTTCCACCAAGTACAACTTTTATCATTCGGTTCAGGCGCGAATTCCTTAAAAGGTGTAGGTCGGAGGTTTCTGCTGACTACTCCTCTGCTTGAAATCATTTTGGATTCTGCTCTGGGTGTGTCCGAATTCATTTACAACTTGATATAGATAAATGCATTTTGTAGATACAATTAGATTAATTAAACACTATAACAGTTAATCTTGGAAGTCAACTAAATTTCTTTTTTCTATTCACCAGGCTGTAAGGCCTTCCAGTCTCCGAGGTGTACCCTTAACGTTACATTTGGTTTACAGTTATGTTACATATATTTATCTATGCAGTTTATCTCCACCATCTCCATTATCTTCTCTGGTCTTCTCAGATTCATTCCATACCACAACAGTCATAAGCAGCAACGTCATGTGTGGTTCTGAACCAAATTTCCACAGCAAGGTGTCGCTGCTCCCTTTCCCACTAACGCCTCCATTTTCGCCTGTGGTGTTTCCCTACCTCACTGCTGAAGATGTTGCTTTACTGCTTTTCTAATAAAGCTTTTTAATTCTTTGGGAGCTCAAAAACTACGCCTATTATGTACTTTAATATTTTACAAATGGATGGGTGTTAACGCTTTTTCTTACATTCTTGCTGATGCCAACATATCTATTGTTTCCAGAATGTAAGTTCAATTTATCTTTAGTATAATATAACGTTGCATTAGACTTTGCATTTGATCTCAGGTAGTCCGACATCTTTTCCAGTCTTCTCAGGTTCACTACAGAGTGTACATATGATAAGCAACGCCGTGTGTGGTTTTGCAACCCAGTTATAAAGTTCCTAATTATGGCATCATTGCTATCATTCCCACCAACGCCTCCATCTACGCCTGTAGTGCTTCCCTATCTCACTGCTGAGGATGTTGCTTTATTACCTTTTCAATAAAGCCAATTGCCAACACATAACCTATTCGCAATAATTAGATAACTACCTTATTTTATTTAATAATGATTAAATCTGCGCATACGGATATTTAATATACGAACGGGTGTATTCTGTATTGCTTTTCTTATCGATTTCTCGTCGTGTTAAAAGTAAAAAGGGAAATTTAATCATTCTTTATTACCTGTCATTACAGCGATAACTTAAGACTGGACATCTGCATAATCTCTCACCTATAGCAAAATGACTACGTTGATAACAGTCGAAATACATTTTTATATATAAGAATGTTAAAAATCTCATTCTTTGTTATCATTATCACATGGTGTTAAGGGTGTTAAGGCATACTTTGTATTTTATTTGTTTAAAAAAGATAGCTTTAGCATCTATTTCAAAGGTTATTATGTTAATTATGATTATCATTATGATGATAATGAGAAAAATCATGATGATAATGATAATGATGAAAATGATAATCATAATAACCATGATAATCATGATAATAATGATAACCATGATAATAATGATAATGATGATAATGATAATCATAATAATGATGATACTGATAATCATGATAATGATGATACTGATAATCATGATAATCATGATAATGATAATCATGATAATGATGAAACTGATAATCATGATAATGATGATACTGATAATCATGATAATGATAATCATAATAATGATGATACTGATAATCATGATAATGATGATACTGATAATCATGATAATCATGATAATGATAATAATGATAATTATAATGATAATAATGATAATGATAATCATGATAATGATAATCATGGTAATGATAATCATAATAATGATAATCATGATAATGATAATGATAATCATGATAATGATAATGATAATCATGATAATGATAATGATAATCATGATAATGATAATGATAATCATGATAATGATAATCATGATAATGATAACCATGATAATAATAATCATGTTAATGATAATCATGATAATGATAATCATGATAATGATAATCATGATAATGATAACCATGATAAGAATAATCATGTTAATGATAATCATGATAATGATAATCATGATAATGATAATTATGATAAGAATGATAATCGTGATAAAAATGATAATCGTGATAAGAATGATAATCATAATAATCATGAAAAGAATGATAATCATGATAAGAATGATTATCATGATAAGAATGATAATCATGATAAGAATGATAATCATGATAATGATATTAAAGATAATCATGATAATGATATTAATGATAATCAATAATTAATGATGATCATTATGATAATGTTAATCATTATGATAATCATGATCATTGTGAAAATAATGATAATGATATTGATAATCATAATGACGATTAAAAAGTAATAACAACAGGAACTTTTTAAAAGTTATTTTACCAGCACAAATTCACAAAAGGCAAACATATTCTGCTTGCACACGGAATTTCCGGGAAACCACTCCACGAGTTATAAAATTATAAAATGAAAATTCAATGAAAATGAGAGCACCAATTTATATATTCTATCAGACTTGATTATAAACTCATCTCGAGTAATACATTGCTACTTATACAGTAGTTACCTTCTTACGACCGCCAGGCTATAACACAGAAGATCCAAAACGAAATTCACAAAGTATAAAAAGAGAGGGGAGAGAACAACTCAACCTGGAATATCTCCTTCTGACCTTCTTGGTAGAAGGTCAGCTACGTGAACCCAGGTCACACAAAGAAAGGTTAAGCCAAGGGGTGAATCTTACGTATTTTAAAATCAATTTATACGTATTTCATGGAGGAAATACTCTTATACACTCGTTAATCTATTGTGTGGCAATAAAATATGATCAATAAAACCCAGAGGTGTAAAAATATAAAGTATAAAATTTGATGTAAAAGCTAAGCTTTAAAAGAAAACGTCGAGCTATAAGCAAATTAGACTTATATAATCAAAATATTCATAATCTGATGCTTCATTAACTGACTTAAATATTTATGGTTAATAAATATTCATGGTTAAGAGAGACTTAATAGGTAAAATTATATTTAAAAAAATAAAAGTTCGAGCATTTTCAGGTTACATAACACCCTGGGCATCTGGGGCTTCATGGCATAAAACAAGGCATCTTCTCCAGCTTAACTGCTTTTAGTGGGAATACTGTTGCATCTACGTCTCGCGCACAGAAAGGAAATATTCGTACACATGGATGGCGTGTAAGTCAAATCCGGCACAAGAAACCCGTAGACTTTACACCGCCGGAAAAAAATGACTCGTAAATATATAAAACATTGATTATGACGATAGTAATGATAACATTCGTAATGATGATAATGATAACATTACTAATAATGATGATGATAACAGTACTAATAATGATGATGATAACATTACTAATAATGAAGATGATAACATTACTAGTAATGATGATGATAACATTACTAATAATGATGATGATAACATTACTAATAATGATGATGATAACATTACTAATAATGATGATGATAACATTACTAATAATGATGATGATAACATTACTAGTAATGATGATGATAACATTACTAATAATGACGATGATAACATTACTAATAATGAAGATGATAACATTACTAGTAATGATGATGATAACATTACTAATAATGATGATGATAACATTACTTATAATGACGATAGTGATAACATTAATAAGGATAATTATAATAACAATGCCGATAGTGGTGATAATGATGGCAATAATAATGATAATAATTAAATTGATAATAACAATAGTAATTATAATAAGAATATCCTTAATGATACTACTAATAATAATAACAATTGCAACAATGATTGTTGTAAAATAGATAACAATAATAAAGATGATAATAATTATTAATAATATAATTATCATAATTATAAAGAGGATAATGGTGATAATGATAATTATATAAATGATGATAACATTGACGAGAATTATGCAAAAATACGATAATAACAAGCATATCATGATGATAATAATAATGAGGATGATAAAATTATACTAATAAGGGCAATAATATAACAAAAATAGTGATAGTGAATAAAATACACGGATAATGACAATAACATAAATATATGTATTCAGTAATTAGTTCATAGTAAAATGATAAAAAGGCAATATAGTTGTCGATTCATAGTAATAGCAATGATAGATATTTGTTGATACTATCAGTTATTATATAAAATATCAATGTCAAATTTAGAAAGTATAAATCGTGACAAAGTAAGTGGCATCAAAAACACAGGGAAATATCTTGTGTTAGCAATACTTCCTACGTGACCTGATCTAACTTCACTGTCAACCTAATGCTTTATGACCTCACGTTACTGGCTTGTGGATCCTGAGGAAGATGAGTGGCTACTTATAAAAACAATTCCATATTTTTCAGAGCTCTATTTAAACTCCAGCACTCGTAAAGAACACAGGAATCAAGCTTTTTTTAAAATTCATAACAGTTTTGTCATCCACATGGCTCCAAAATTTGGTAAGTAACGTATTGATATTTGATGAATTGCTAATATTAGATACCGTTTGATGTAGTTATTAGCTAATATATATTTTTGTTATTGTTCGTTTCAGTCTCAAAGAACGTAATAGGTGTAGGTCGGAGGTCACCGCTGACTATTCTTCTACTTTAAGTCATTCTGGAATCTACGTTGGGTAAGTACCAAGCCAGGTTAATCTAATGAAGAATAAGAAAAAAAAACGAAAATATGAGTAGATGCACATAACAATGTCACAATAATCTTGAA
>BOPN01008947.1:20000-22500 GCA_017312705.2 Penaeus japonicus | reverse complement strand
AATCACGGAACATTTGATGACTTCGCAGAACGTATATAAATAGAATTAACCTACAGAGTACCTTTATAATGTCAGTAACAGGAGTATATGGAACAAATCCAGTCATATAAAAAGTGTTATAGTTACATTAAAAAGCAAATATGTCGGCGATTAAAAAGTTTCAGGTAAGTAAATTATATTTCCGGTAATGAGGAGTTTTGAAAGTCTTGACCTAAGATGACACCACTACTGGCTCATGGAACATGACCTAAAGTTACCTTAGTCACTGGTCATATATTTTTTTCTTGACCTTATGTGACACCGCATGCAGGTCCTGAGTGAAATAATTGGATGCATAAAAGTATATACTCAAAGCGTATTCATCGCATTGTTGAAAGTCCTTTATGTAAACTATTCAATTGATTGAATCTGATTAAGTTTATCGCCGATATTTGCACGTTCAAAACCTTCCAAGATGGTGGTTGCCAAACGGGGCAAGCTAGAGATTGAGCTTTTATAAGATTTCGAATAGATTTTACTTTCAAGTGTCTTTAGAACGATGTGTTGAATATTAAATAAATAATCAGTGGCAAAAAAAGTGTGTGTGCTGACATCTCATTTTCGGGTTACTATCTTTCATTTCACTTAAATGTTAATAAAATTAAGCTCTCTTGACAGGAACAAGACCATCCGTACAAAGATCTTCTTCCCCAGTTTCCTGTATGGTTCTGAATCGCAGCTCCAACGCCTCCATCTTCAACCAGTAGGCCTTTCTCATCTCATAAGACACAGTCACGGTAAAAAGTAAAAAATTCAACTTCGGGCGCGTGGCATGAGAAACTACCTAATACTATATCTTACAACATGTACTTTGGTTTTTCTTCTATGAATAGACCTACGTTATAGTCACTCCTAGACGTGGTTCAGGGCAGTAAGTGGCACTACTCGAGTGACGTGTGCCACACGTTGACTGATTCAGGGAAGAGGAAAATCGTGTCGGTTTGTTATTCTAATTTCCCTTCGTTTTTTGTGTATGTGTTTTTCATGAATGCGTTGGATGTCTAGGAGTTTTGTTTACCAAGTCGCAATAAGTTAGTTTTGTGTCCTCCCTTTATGAATTTAAATGTTTAAAAAAAGTTATATACAGCCAGCGATAAGGGAATCAAATTAAAGGAGGCAGATATGACCAAGATTAATGTAGGAATAATTGTAGGAATTGCAATAAAAGACAGTAAAGACTCCACACCATTGATCAAACAAGACTCAAACAGATTGAAAAAAATTCTTAGAATGTAAAGAGCACACCAAGAATTCCTACTGACTTCCTCTTCAAGACGAACAAAATCCCAAAAGATGAACCATTTTTAGTTTTGCTCGTCCGAAGAGGAAGTCAGAATGACTTCTTACTGTGGCTGTGACTTATTCATCTTTACTATTCTTTCTTATTTCATCTTTACCAAAATTAAGAAAGACATATTTGTCTAGGGAATATAACCTAAACACCGATCATAACAAAAAAATATATATAATAAAGAAAAAAAAACAGTTCGCAGTATTTCAGTAATTGCCTCCTTATTCAAATTTGATGCCCCGTTTGTTACACAGAGTCAGCTGACCCGGAACTGATAGATGAAACCTTTTATAAAGACAGTAGTCACGGTCACAACGAATGCAAGGGAGGCGAGGAAATACTTCAGGTAGATTTATCTGTGCGGGACCACGACATTCTTAAGTAAGAAGTTTCAGCTGGACTTCGTTATCGAAAAAAGACATTATTACAGGTACATAAATTGCCCTATTATTCACACCACATCTTTATTAAATATAGTAATGTTTATCTCCACCTACACTGCCTGAACGCATCCCAGACGATATTCAATTATTACGTTTTTGATAATTATCCTAATGTGTAACAATGTTTTTACTAAAAAAAAAAAAAAAAAAAAAAAAAATATCAAAAGAAAGAAAGTCTCTGTTCATGTTGATAATACATTTGTTAATGGTAGGAGGTAGGACTTTTTCTTGTTGAATAAACAATAAGAATATTATGCTTTGTTATATATATATATATATATATATATATATATATATATATATATATATATATATATATCCTTGTCTTCCCATTCCTAGAGGTGATCTGAACAGCTGTTGTCCTTCCTACCTTCCTCTCATCCGGAAGATTAGTCTTCAAGGGGGTTTCTCATTATCTTTCTGCTAAGTGCCATGATACATACGATCAGTGAACAGGAAGAGGAAGGAATGGAAGCATGACCTCGACAGATTGTTTAAGTATGTTATGCAGTATTTAGATCAGCTTTGATATCAAACTTCAATAGGTTCAAGGAAACCTGTATTTTGATAGTGTAGGTGATGAGAGTATGAATAATACAGCGCCATGAATGCATCATTCTCATTTTCATCTTCATCTTCATTTTCGTCATCTTCATCTTCATTTTCGTCTTCTTCATCACTTTTATTATCACTGATACTATTACAGCTGCTATAAAGAATAATAATT
>BOPN01008947.1:2500-5000 GCA_017312705.2 Penaeus japonicus | reverse complement strand
CAGTCTTGGAGACAGAACTTCATTTACCAGAAGTTCTTCATTTACCAGAAGTTGTAGTGCCATTTTTAGAAAGTCCAATTAGTGTTGTTTTTATTTCGAAAGTATCGGGTTATCATTTATTTTGGTTCGAAGAATTGTTGGTGACTGCTCACTTCTGATCTTTACCTATAAACACACACGCACACACACACACTCACACTCACACACATACACACACACATACACATACAAAACACACATGCACACACACATATACCTTGTAAAACAATAACACACACACACACACACGCATACAAATACATACATGCAAACACACATCAACACAAACCCGTATACACAAAGATAAAGGAACACATAGGCCTACACTCACTGTCTGATATAGATGCAAAGAAATATATGTACATAGATAAGAGAAACAATCTACATATATCAACATGTACAGGAAAATATGATGGCATAAATAGATGTCCATATAGTAAAACATGGATATTCATGTGTATATCTCATTAATATATTCATATACACAACTCCCTGTAAGGTATTTCTTAGAGTGTATGATCTTTCTTCAAGACTTTCCAGTATTATGTTGAACTCGAATCCTCTATAGCTTTAATGATAACAAAGAGAGTGAACATAAACTAAAAAAGGAAATGCACACCCAACGTAAATGAGCTAACTCTTTTTATTGTCAGTTTATTGATATTTGTTTTTTATTGAGTACAAGTCAACAGAGGCACATAAACGAGTGGTTTCCTGATAACTTTTCTATTTCTCTTTTTCTCGCGACGGGAAAGAATTTGTGAAATTGCCTCTGGGAATTTTGTAGCTTCTGGTGAGTGATTGAAAGACTGATCTCTGGCTGGCCGGCTGATGGATGGGGAACGTGGACTTCTTTCTCTCTCTCTGTCTATCTGTCCGCTTCCCTTCTTCCCTCTCTTATTGTGTCTCTGTCCCATTTATTCTCTCTTTCTCTCTGTTTCTTACACATTTGTTTTCTCTACCCCATTCTCTCTCTCTCTTTCTCTTGGCGTGTTGTGTGTTGACCTGGTCTAACAGGAGTAGAAAGGCAACCGCCCATTGGAGGAGGTCCCTAAGGTCCTTGGTCACGTGACCGCATTCCTCGGCCTCGACCCAAGCTGGTCACACTAGACAGAATGAGTTCAGTCTCCGTTAAAAAAAGACTGCTCGTTCCTCCTCGTTCCAGGGCGGGCCTCGTGTCCCGTACTGCTTTCCAAGGACACCGCGCACCGGATACCCGTGAATCTTCCTTTGGCGTAACGTTGTATTTCTTATGGCGGGTTAGGATGAACGAGGAGCCATTCCTAAATACATCCACGTGTCCAGGAAAAAATGGCGCCTAACCTAACAGTGCTGCATTATAGCTTGCAAACTGACCAATACCTAATACCCATAACCCATTCTTCTTCAGTTATATTAATGTTTTGTGTATTTTATATGTAAGAGATTTGATTAAAAATAATAGAATTTTAGATAATTGGTAAGAAAAATAAAGTTAAATTATTCCATGTATTACAAATTGGATTAAAAGCATTATTGATTTGGTAATCAATAGGAAAAGGACATTAATGCTGTATTATCAATAGGGAACAAGATACTGTTTGTCATTTAAGAATATATAAGTGCGAGGATCTGCAGAGGACAGTGCACATCACATATAAGCCTCTGCTTCTCTCAGCTGGTTCCTGGCTTTGGTTTTGATACAAACTATAATCGAGAAACCAGCCTCGCAGTGGTAAGTCGCGGCAAAAGGTTTGAGCACATTAAGAGCTCTTTGTGAAAGAATGAGATATTCTTTCTCCAGTTTTGGGGTATGATTTGCATAACTATGATAAATGTTATATATAATTTTCTAGTTTTATTAATTAATTTAATTGTATCGTTGTTTATCAATTTGCTTCAAAAAGTATCATTTTTAGAAAGTACCTTGTGATTTCCAGGGCACGGTTTCATTACCACCTATTTGAAAACCGTTGGTCTCGACAGAACGTCTCCAGCCTTCGCCGTGTGCAGACCATGCTTCACGAATCGCCTGAAGCGAGGTCAGGCCAACTTTCACCTTGCACAAGCGTGTCTTCTTCAACCCAGGTCGAGCCCCGTCTCCCTGCAACGTTTTCCCAAGGACACCGCCACCGGTTTCCTCAGAGGGCTCGACTCATACTTTCACTTTCTCGCTTATTATCCTGCTTCTCTCTCTCTCTCTCTATCTATCTATCTATCTATCTATCTATCTATCTATCTATCTATCTCTTTCTCTATCTACCTATATATATATATATATAAATATATATATATATATATATATATATATATATATATATGTATATATGTATATATGTATATGCATGTATATAAACCGAGAGAGAGAGAGATTGATTTTTTGATTTTGATATGTTTATTCATACTATATACAGAGAGAAAGAGAGAGAGAGTGAACGAGAGAGAGAGAGAGTGTGTGTGTGTGTTTGTGTGTGTGTGTGTG
>BOPN01008946.1:35000-38479 GCA_017312705.2 Penaeus japonicus | reverse complement strand
TTTCTTAAACACCAAAAGTTTATACAATCAATGTTTGTAGAAATGTGTTGATACCGAGCCGGTTTTGGCTTCGTGTGGCTGTTGGAGTGTGAGGTTATTTCTATGAATGATGGTTCACTTAAGGAAAGCATATGTTTTGTAAAAGATTTGTAGCCTCAGATTGTATGTACCCTTTTGGTACCATTGTACCGCAGGTGGCAGTTCTGATTTTGATGCAGTTGTGTACCGCAATTAAGGGGGGGAAGGGAAGGGAAAGCAAGTTTAGGGATTGTCAAGAATATGCAAATTTTAGTATTTTTAGTGCGGTGTTAAAGGAAATACGTTTGTTTGTAAATAAGGACATATATATACATTCTATTACGGATGACCCTCTCCCGGGAAAAAAAAATAAAATGAAAACTATATTTTTCAATACTAAAATATTCATAATAACTATAACTACAAGAACAATAAGGAAATGAAAGTAACACTCAGGATAAAAATAACAGGACAAGAGGCGGAAAAGTTTTCTTCTTTTCAGATCCGTTCCAGCATTGCGGGTTCTTGGGTTCGAGACTCGAATGAAACGTTTCCTCGGGAAGAGCTGACAGGTGTCCTTGGCACTTGCTCGTGTTTGGCGGTTCACGAGCGTTCTCTTCGGAGAGAACGTCCCCCTCTCGAGGTCAAAGGTCACTCAGGTCGGCAACCACGCAGAGAGGCAGCAACAAGCCTCTCGATTACAAGTCAGTTGAAATCGGTACGAGGTTCAGGGTGGATCCGATTCGCTGGTTGTTTTGCAATCATTCTTTTGACATGGATTTAGGTTAAAAACAATGTTTAAATGTTCAGTTCATTTAAAGTATTCTTTAACACTTTTTTATATCTTCACTACTGTATATTCATTCAATTTTCAACTTACAGGAACATAATAAAATAAAAAAAAAAAACATTTGTCTCTAAATCAATATATTGTTCTGCTGTTATACAACTCAAATAAAAATCTTTAAAAGGATGTAAAACATAGAGTAAATTGTCTGTTGAATATAAAACATAGAGTAAATTGTCTGTTGGATATAAAACATAGAGTAAATTGTCTGTTGGATATAAAACATAGAGTAAATTGTCTGTTGGATATAAAACATAGAGTAAATTGTCTGTTGGATATAAAACATAGAGTAAATTGTCTGTTGGATATAAAACATAGGGTAAATTGTCTGTTGACAAGCCTGTTATCATGAACATTGCATCAGTAAAACAAGAAGACGAAAGAGATGAGAAAAATATATACACCAAGCTTTTTTTTTTTTTTTTTTTTTTTTTTTTTTTTTTTTTTTTTTTGCAGTGACTAAGAGAAGAGGAAAAAAAAAGTTCGTTTTTAATCGTTCGTCAATGAAACTAAGTGATCGTGCAAAAAAAAACAAAGAAAAAAAGCAAAAAAAAATATATATATTAGTATTTTATCAAAGACAGTTTGTAATTTATTAACTATTTTGTCTCGTGAAAAGAGTAGATATATACAATTATCATAATTATCAACATCAATTTATATTCTCTGGTACCTTGCGTTCCTCTGTCTCTCTTACTGTTTATCAACTCATGAAGAGAGGTCTAATAAGTAGAAGATAAACAAGATAGACAAGGAGGAAGGGGAAATGATAAACAAAGTAATCAAAGTTAATAGTAAAATGAATGACTTAGAGCCATTCCAAAATAAATAGATGATAGGCCACCGGCATAAAAAATGAAATTGTTGATACAATATATTTCATGAGACTGAGGACATGCCATGGTGAATATTTTTATTTCAAAAAAAACGTATTATATTACATATATTTCATAATATATATACAAAATATGTTTCATATATATATGTGTATATAAATGTGTCAGTCTCACACATTTATATACACATATAAATACATACACTACAAACCACTGACCCCAGTTAGGCTTATGACTAAATTTACAATAAAATAAAATCATGTTTAATTACTGTTTTTGTATATATATATATATATATATATATATATATATATATATATATATATATATATATATATATATATATATATATATATACACACACACACACATATATATATATATACACACACACACACACACACACACACACACACACACATATATATATATATATATATATATATATATATATATATATATATATATATATATATATATATATATATATATATATAACTATATATATAAATAAACTAAATGAGGATAAATAAAGAATAGTTATATGTGTTGAGGATTTATATTGAATACAGTTGTTGTTTGATTTCATTTTAATCAGTATTATCATTGCTATCATCTTTGCTTACTGATAAAATATATGTTATCTCGGATAATTATAATTATCTCTTCATCGAAGGGGAGATATCACTCAACAATTTACTGATATTGTAAAAGAAAATAAATAAACAATCATGAATATTCCCGACACACTTGAAATAAGTTTTTCTTCATGGAACGAATCGAATAAAATTATTTTTCCTTTTTTTTTTTTTAACAATACCGCTGATTAAGTTATACCAAGAATAGTCTTCAGTGTGTGAGTGTGTGTGTGCGTGCGTGTGTGGGCATGTATATATATATATATATATATATATATATATATATATATATATATATTCCTAAAGTATGTTACATATCATTATTATTTATACTATCGTAATTACTATTAATGTGTTATTTTTATTATCATCATCCTTTATTGTATACATACTTTTGATATCTTTTCAAATTATATTGCATGTTATTTTCAGCTAGTTAATTCATAACTACTATTACTCATTATCTTATAACATGCATCTGCATAATTTCTGCTCCTACGCCCTTTACCCTGTCCCCTCTACAACTATCGTATGCACTAGTTACGTGTATAAAGTTTTTCAGATACGATAGTGATGGATGCAGAAGGGCATGTCAACCAGACGTGTCAATCCTGTAACCAGCGCAGCCCATCTCGAAGCCTGCACTGATTGCACAACCGTGTGATCTTGTGCAATAATCGAGACGTTGCCACGGCATTTCCTGATCTCTTCGTATATTTTCAAGAGCTCCACTGATCACGGATCTCCTGTTTTCTCTGCTAAGTATCGCTGATTTTGGCATTCTCTTTTCGTTATATCTAATTTTCTTACCAAATCGGGACGATTTGGGGTAACGTGGACGAGCGATATCAAGGCCTTATTTGTATATGAATTTAAATACTACTAGAAATGAAAGGAATTATAGCATTATAAAACAAGAAGACGAAAGAGATGAGAAAAATATATATACCAAGCTTTTTTTCTTTTTATTCGTTATTCACCACAAATTCAAATTCAAATTCAAGCAGTGACTAAGAGAAGAGGAAAAAAAAGTTTCGTTTTTAATCGTTAGTCAATGAAACTAAGAGATCGTGCAAAAAAAACAAAGACAAAGAGCAAAAAAAAAATCTATTAGTATTTTATCAAAGACGGTTTGTAATT